>OMNM01033898.1:0-23246 GCA_900302745.1 Parablennius parvicornis | reverse complement strand
AATACATCACAGGGTTCATGAGTGTATGAAACTCCATGCCAGTGTCCAGGTGGGATTACGTGTAGGCTCCAGTAAATCTGCAGTTAAGAGAAAAAGCTCAACATTTTTTCCTGTGGCCGGATCAGATCTGACAAAAAGTTCTAATGATGTAAAGTAACGATTCAATCCAAAACAAATATCTAGGAAGGATAAATCCACCAAATCTCTGTCAGATAGACTCTTAAAGAAGGTAAAATATCCACATGTCCGGGTGTGTTTTGACAGGTGCTTTAATAAATGAAAATGGATATTAAGATTTAATCTGTTACGATGTGAAATCCTGAAAAATGAGAGCGGGGTTTAATGTTCTGTCCGACTCCAGCCAAACTTTGAGATAGTCGGAGACTCTGAGAGAGTCTGTTGCTACTCACGGAGCTGCCCGGAGGCATCACCTTTTACCTTTCCTCCTTCATTTCCTCCTTCGCTCTCCTCCTCTTAGTTTCAGACCAAGACATTCCGTTGAAACAGAGCGTCAGCCGTGAAACCACGGAGGTGTCTCTACTGTTGTCACATCATTCATCATCCACTCTGCTGATGAGGAGGAATTACATGAGCCACGTCTCCACGTGTGTTTGTGTGTGTATCTGGACTGAGTTACAGTCGCTGTAGTCTGAATAACATGACGAGGGTCCACCGAGAGTCCGGATAGAAACCAGGAGACAGAGCTGAGCTGCATACAGTCGCCACAGCTGTACGACCGCATGCAGCAACTTCGATCCCCAAAATGAAAGCTGTGCGACATGAGATCGGGTCAAACGGTCTCTTCATATCATTTCATTTATTTGTTTATTTAGTGGTGGACAAGCTTCATAAGTTTACTGTAAATATGTCAGGTTTTAGCACTATGCTAATTTCCATCCACTGTCCCACATAAAACCATACAAAGACCTTCTATAAAGGGCAAGTGTTAAAGTGCTTACTCAGCAGTCTCATAGGTAACATTCAGGTGCTGTATGTTGGAGGAAGAAAACCCTGAAAACGTGTAGGACTCATTATTGCCTCAGATTTCAAACAATGACACAACGACGGGATGTTGTTAATTAAGCACACTGTCTAAATCTGATCAACTCAGCCAAAATATCAATCAATCAAAAGTATATGAGTGAATTCAAGAACACGAGTTTCCAACACCAGCATGTATTACGATCACAGTCTGGATAAAAAACTAGCGAGGGATAGAAGAAACACACTGGATAAATATTCACTCACCACGCCCGGCCTTGGATAAGGGACCCTGCCTTCATAAGCGCCCCACTGGTAGTCGGGACCCTCTTTATGAGCGAACGGTCCGTTGAAGGCTTCCCTGATGTCAGCCATACGGTAAACGCACACAGCAAAGCCCTGGAACACATTGCTGTGGAGGAGAGGTGTGGAAAATGAAGTGTTCAAGTTGTTAGATCAATCTGTCACTGTATGGAAAATAAAACAATTTCAGCTTTCCTGCTCATGCCACAAATGCACGTTTCTTACATATATGCACAATTTACAAGACTATACATATATACATTGATCTGTGATTCAAAATGGTAACTTCCGTTTATAGTGATACAACATGTCTTGACATAATTAAGCAAAATGCTTCTTAGGAGGACAGTAATCGAAGATAAAATACATATTTAGTAGACGTGTCTACCTGATAGTGCTGAAGATCGCATAGACGTCTGGGTTTCTTTCATCCTTTGTCCTCAGCAGGAAAACATCCTCTGTTTCACAAGGAGACAAAGCTGTTAGTGTGCTTTTTTTTTATTTATTTATTTTTTTTTTATTTGCGTAAATTATAATTTCTGCAGGCATCCTGTCTTTGTGCAAAGTGTGTAGGAGTGAAAAGCTTCGGGGTCAGTCGACACAGATGTGGGAGGTTTGTGTGGTGGAACTCGTCTCACCGAGCTGGTTGAAGTGTGTGTCGATGCCGTGAGGTCCGGGCACAGAACAAACCAATCTGGCCTTGATGAAGGTGCTCCACTTATTGACCAGCACTCTCTGGCCCCCAACGTCATTCTGATGGGAAATACAGGAAAACCAAAAATTCTTAGCTTTAGTTAGATGAAGTGTGTTTCGCGTGTGGGGTCCTCACAGAGGGCAGGTTTTACACCGCATGCGCTTCCTAATGCAACCTGAGCAGTTGGGTATTATTGGCCTTCTTCAGGAATCCTCAAGAACGGGATTCAAACCAGCAAACTTCTGGTGACAAGCTTGTTTTGCTAACATCTATTTTCCTACTGCCTCCAGCTTTAACTTAAAAAGAAACTATTAAAATTACTCGTGGTTAACACAGGTGTTGACGTCTATGGCTTTGAACCACAAATTGAGTGAATCGGGTGACAAAATATTCAGTAAGTCACAATCCAAACTCTCCTATCTGAACTGAAAGAGAAGTTTTTGTTTGTGAAAAGTTGAGTTTAATCAATATTTTATTTTTACATGTCATAAAGAATACTTGTGTCAGTATATTTTTGTCTACATGTATGTAGCCTTATTTCAAGTTTCACAGGTTTGTTTTGAGAGGATTTCAGTTGGGTTCTCTTCACAAAATTCAACTTGATGGTGAAGATATGTTTTCAGAGGTCAGGGTGGAATTTGGGTTGAATCAGTGACCGGGATCGAGGTTATGGTGAGTAGCTAGGCTACTATAGGAATCCTTGCAAAAACAGAAAGACAATGTGTGTATACACAAATGTGTGTGCGTGTATATTGACGCCCGGCGATGATAATTGGCTTCTTGGCAAGAAGCATCGCACGGGAAGTGATGACAAGCACTCAGACGTGCCTGAGGGAAACAAAGAGTGGGAGGAGGAAATACAAGGACACATGAATGAAGAACAGAGAGTGAGACAGATGGAGAGGAGGAGAAGAAGCAGAAATAAAGATGAAGATGACAAAAAAAACTTGGGTGGGAGTTTGTCTAAAGTGTCCTCGTGGCCCCCTTCAACAGTCTCCTTATAAACTCCAGCGGCTGTGTCCGTTGATGAGTGATTTCTTTTCCGCATACTTAGAGTTGCGTGTGGTTTAAAAGGCACACAAGCGGTTCTCTGAGACAAATCGATGCATGAAAGAATGTTAGAGAGCGTGCAGGCTCGATGGAGATCATCGTTGGGAAATTTGACAGCTGTGTGAGTTTTGGAAAGAGAAAACAATTCCTCTCAGTCTGAATTTTATGCCTACTGGGTCTTTTGGGAAGAGTGAATATTTGATTGCGCAAAAAGGGCATTCCTCTTTTTCACAGGAGAGTTCTTGTTGAAAGAGGTTGATGGACCCATCAAGCCGAAACCTCCCATCCTGAAATCGAACAATTGCGGGTAACCATATAGAAAAAAAGGCTTCCAAATCAAACTTCTAGTTCTGTGTAGCTTTCTGTGTTCAACAAAAAAAGTCAAAATATGAGACTGTTACAAGATCCTACAGAAGACTAAAGCCCAGAAGGGGCTGCTGGACTTCTTTGTAAGCCACTTATTCAAATGAAACACCTAGTGGGAAGCTCACGGAGCCATCTGGCTTCAGTCATACTCACCTAACAGCAGATTTTTAACCTTTGTGGGGTTAATGGGGTGTAAGCGAGGTCTTTCAGGTAAAACTGAGTAAATCAGAAGTTGTCGCTGGCAGGACAACTTTCTGTCAAGCTTTTCATTCATCAATTATCAGTGCGTAATGCAAAGTCTCAAACACCACCGAGGAGAAGACTCTGCATCCCGAGTGTGTTTGAATATGAACATTCTAAGTTACTGGGCAAATCACCACCCAGCGTTTCAAGTGAAAACACATTGTTTTGGGGTTTTTGTTTCAGAGCAGTTTTGTGTTTACACAGTGACATTTTGAAAACATCCTTTCCCAAGGAAAAGACAGATAACGATGTACCATGCCAGGGAATGACTCAGAGTTGTTTGTTTTTGTAATGGAACCAAACCAGCAAACAGAGAAAACTATACTCAAACATCAACAATTGGAGGTACACAGACATTCGAATGGACAGACAATGAAGTGTGATAGCTTTTATGGACTGGCAGTCAAGTCTCTTACCGCACAGACTCGTCCAACTCGTGTGTGTATGGACCCCTCCCTGTCCCCCGCCTCCGTGGCCTTCTCGGTAAAGAAGAAATACACTTTATCGTTGTCTCTGTCGTCGTTGTCTGGGATGAGGTGGGCTGCAATGAACTTGGGGTCTGCAGAAGTAGAAATGACAAATGGAAAGAGGAAAAACTGAAAATAGCTCAACTTAAGAGTAAATAGTTAACTGCATTTGAAAAAAAATTTAAAGAAACGTCTGGATATAAAATAATGTCAACTTAGCTGGAACTTTTATCTACAATGTTACTTTAATGATGAAATCTGAATATAGAAATAGAAAAGGCCACCAAAGGTGAATGAGATACTGTAAAAAATGGACATGATTGTACATTATGTTAATCAACTGAAGGTGATTTACTGTAGATCGTGAAGGTGTCTACTAAACTTTACAATGTTCAACATTTGTACTTGTCGGCACCTTTGCTGCTCCTTAACGTGTTGGCTACCATAACAAACACTCATTTTGCCCACACATACAGTACGTGGGCGTGAACACAAAGTAAATAATGCAGAATATTGAGTTTTTCCATGGAGGTGAGCATTTAAATATACATTTACTGAATTCAGAACCATCTGCTAATTGTACATAGTGTTATTGTTATTATTACAAAGATGATGAAAGTGTTACCATGAAGGAGCTTTTGGTCCGTCTCTGTCCTCATGGTGGAGCGGCCTCCCATACTCCTGAATATCACCGAGTCTCTTCCCAGGAAGTCGGCCGTCAGCCCGGTGTACAGCTCCCCTCCTGCAGGAGGACAGGGACACGGCGGCGAGGAAAAACAAGAAGTGAGCACACAAAGAAACAGCTGCAATAAATAAAAATAGCATTTGAAGGAAAAAACATTTGGCACAATAGATAATTGGGGAATCCTTGGATGACCAAGAAAAATTATGTGGTTTAGGCAAATGAGGTAGAGGCAGGAAATAGGGAATCTAACAAATCCAATGAGGAGCACAGTAGGAGAGCAATATGAAACCCAAACGTCGTAAACCCTCCACGGAGAGTTAAGTTTACGTAACTACTTACAAACTCTCTGCAAGTACAAATAAAAACTACTAATATTTCTGTGATATTCAGAAATGTAAAAGTTGACAAGGTTTTCTGTCGTCAGCATGATCAGCTGAAGCAGAAATCACTTGGTGAAGAAGTCCCTATCAAAGCTGTTAAGTACCAAGAGTCATCAGAGATACTTTCACATAAAGTGTTTTTCTTTTCAGCAAATGTTTTGAGGCTCTTGTAGAAACAGAATCTGACCACAGAAGTCTCCCTTCTGACTTCTTCTTGATTTGGCTGCAATAACAACACGCTCCACATGGACGTCTGTCACATATGGTTATAAGAGATGGAATAATACGACCTGCTGATGTGAGCAAACAGACATTGTGTTGACAGAGGACTTGGGAGACGATTGTTTTGGAAGGATATTAGGGATGGTCAATGATGAACAGAACTGTATTTCTCTATCTCATCCTAAACTGCAATCCCAGAGCCAAAACAAGGTTTGTATTCCAATGATTGCATTCCCTCGTGTTTCACTTTGCCCGGTTATCTAAACGTAGATAATGTAAAAAAGAATGCGCAGTGAGGTCAAATATGAACTATCTGGGGTTTGTGGAACATTTATTTTTGTTCATCTAACTATGTTCTGCACCATTTTATCAAATGTACAAGGGGAAGTCCTGGATGATTTATTGTGACCTCTGGTGTTGAAAGCAATTCAAAGTGGAGCAAAAGAGGAAGTCAGGACTTCATCCTGTTGACCATTGTTTACGTTCCACAGTGAAATAAAGAGTTGACATCCGATTATTTTTGGGTAATGTACCTAAGTTAGGTTGCATTTATCCTATAATGTTCATAGAAGAGGACAGTGCAGTGGTGTAGTCTTTAGACAGAACAACATCTCTATTGAGTATATTGATATTAGCAAATCACATAAAAGTGCATCTGTCCAGCTGTAATATATGATTAAAATGTCAACTCAAAATGCTTGTTTTATAGGTTTTAATATTCAAATTCACAAACTAAAACTCCATCTGGACAACCCTGCTGACCTGAGTAGATCTACTGAGATCTACCTTTACAGGGTGTGCTGTGTGACGGCTCCGTATCTGTCTTTCCTTCTTCCAATAATCTCTTGTGTGTGTATTAGTGTGTTTCTGCACGCATCACTGCTCAGGCCCAAACTACTAAGTTTCTGGCTTTGATTTAAGGTTTTTCTGCCAAACACGCTACACAGAGGAATAATTTAGGACGCTAAAAGCACCCAGCTGCAAAAAGAGGAAGGAGTTTTACACACTCGCACACACACACTCAGTGGCTCCCAGGTTTGTCAGTCACTGAAATAAATCAGTGGGGGATTTTTTTCACAAGCTGCAGCAGATACCTGATGACATCCAAGGAGAAACACGCAGGACTACTTAACCTAGTCAGCACAGGTCTGTACTCTGAATATATAACAGCGTGTCAGAGCCAGAGATATTTTTTTCTTCCTTGCTGCTGTTAGAGGCGTCATTATCATTTCAAAGGTCTGCATTGAGAGGTGAGGAGTGTAAAAACGAATGTGTTTGCCATTTTAAACAGTCAGATTTGGCAGTTTAAAAGACAGAAACTACACAAGAGACCATGATAATTTGTCACAGAGAGGTATTCAACTGTATTGAAAGTGTCTACAGTTACTGCTACTCAACAACAAACCTGTTAGGAAACCTTTGTTAGAAAAATGGTCATTAGTAATGGATTGTTCTTTACATTCTCCAAATTTAGAAGGATTTATAAGTAATGTTGATTTAGAGTTTCTATTGCAGCCGTTACAGTGGACACAGACTATTATATCATACAGTGAGGCATCTTTCCTTGAGCATCTGGATGTAAATTGCTGCCCTGAGCATCAGCTTTACAGATCGACGAGGAAACCGTTTCATGGGCCACATACCACTGAAGGTGCTGGCGAAGGGGAAGCTGGGGTCGTGTGGAACTTTCCCTCGTCCGCTTTCCACATTCAGGGGGTCCATGGTGAAGACATGCTGGGACAGAAAGAAATTAAAATAAATTCATATCAGCAGGAAAAGGCTGATCAAAGCTCTTCAGCATCTGCTCGCATTGTGTGGTTCACTCTACAAAGTGGTAAAAACACCTTTTCCTCATTGATCGTCAGATGTGGAAAATCTTTTTTTTTTATTTGACTCGTGGAAAGACAAATAACCATGGCTGCACAGCAAAGCAGCAGTGACCATCCATCTGCATGGCCACCCTGCTGCATCAATGTGCTCTTGTCTACACAAATCAGGAAAACAATCACTGGCTTCAGTGTTTTAGATCTCTGTGTCCTCTTCCTGAACTTGGTCCGTCTGCGATCAGAGGAAATGCAGGATCAGTGCAGTTGCCAGAGTTCAGACTCGTTTCCCGCCCAGTTCAATTGGCCGATCGGTTGTTTTTTCTGCGCGGTGGGTGTTGAGGAGCCAGAGGGGTAATAAAGAAAACACTGCTATCAAATCAAAAATACATCTACAAGTCAAACTTTATCAGCTTTAAAATAAAACTGATGTTATCGCCTCCTCAGCAGAAACTCTACAATCTCTGACCAAGAACAATAGAACTTAAGGCTTTCAGGGGTATTGTAGTAGTGGCAGCACGCTATAGTGCAACCATACCACCTTAATGTTTTAGAGGGTTAATTTGTCCATTGAGATGTCAACCAGGTAGTGATATCCATCTTATCCACAGAAGAAAAGACTAACAATGCATTTATTTATTTATTTTTGTGTGTGCAGATTATAATGTTATTATTGGTATTTTTTTTTCTGAAGGCTTTATGTACATCTGTGAATATGTGTTAATGTTAAGTGATTACATGTAGGTGTCAATATCAATCCTTGTTTTTAATCGATGCTGAAAAAAAAGACTTTCTGATTCTAATACACTGAGAATAATTCCTTCATATTGTTAAAAAAAGACTTGAAAAGATTTATTTTTTTCTTAAACACAAAAGAGAAGTGTGTTCAAACTATGTTTGACAGCCCAGTATACTATTTCAAGACATTTCCATATCAACGTCTTAGTGCATTTTTTGTTTATCCTAAATGAATTCGTCAATCCATAGATCTCCTAAATCACCTTTTCCATTTGAAGGGTGCTGGAACCAATCTAGTCAGCTTTATAAACTATAAGTTTTCCACATGATTCCAGAGCAGCATGTCAGGTATTTAGGTATTTTCTCCTTGAATGCAATTCCAGTCATGTATAGCTGCAGCAGCAATCAATGATTTTAAACTAAACTTGTGCTGTGTGTGAGACTTTACTCTTCTTCACAGCCTCACCGGAGCACAGAGGATGGGAGCTGCAGCTGCTGCAAAGTCAAACATCTCAAATTACAAATCAGGAAGCACCATCAGTGCCGGTGATAATGCAATTACCACACTGAACGACACAGACAGCTTTTTAATGAAGCTGAGATAACACAACTGGGGGAATCACTTGGTGGGTAATGAGTTCAAAAGTCAGGTCCATCCTTGTGAGAGCTACATGATGAACTCTGATTTGAAGATGACGCAAACTCCTTTATTAAGCAAGTAGATCCATTACAGTTTGAAGCGATTGCCAAGACACGAATACGGAAAAAAGGAGTTGAAAAGATCCCAAAAAAGGGGGCGGATGACCTCTGGCAGAGTTTGAACCATATTAAAAAGGTCAGATGGTCGACTAACATCACCCTGATCTCATCTCTGTCACTTTTCCTATAAATTGTGGTAATGTTCCTCTTAATCTTTCGACTCCTCTCTTGTCTTCTTACTGATCTTCTTGCTTGTCATCCACTTTCTCCAAATTCTCCTCGGGAGCAAACTCCATTGTTACTTTCGGTGTAAAAGCTCTGGTTCTTGTCTCATGCAATTTGTTACATATGTCTTCCCTTATATTCTCTGAGGTCAGAGGATTACACACACGCACGCACACAAGCACGTGCGCGCACACACACACACACACACACACACACACACACACACACACGCACGCACGTGCACACACACACAGCTCTGAATCTTCTGTCTGGTATTTGGTCGATGAGTTTGTCTTGAAACTGTGAGGCCATAAATGTAGCTTTTTGGCAAATCTTTGGGTTACATTTCACTCCAAGTGTGTGGAGTTTTTATAAGAGTGTGTTAATTCTCGTGTGTGTGTAATTTTAAAGAATGAAATATTTGAATCGTCACACTAGAACACATACTGGATGTGTAAGACGTGAGACGGAACATAAAGGCTCCACAACTACATCAACCATCCAGGAAACACTCTATTCTGATTTTCACTGTTTTTCATTTTACTGCCTACAGCTGTGAATAAATATGAAAGTAATTAACATAACAAAGGTTCCTTTCTTCGTCCTTCACAGTTAGTCAACTTCACCTGACAAACACTGGCCACATCTTTGGACTGCCTGATGTATCAGGTCAAGACGGGGTCACCGCTGACAAAAGCTCTTTTGTTACGAGACCTTTTCTTCCAAGCTGAACACCACCAACGTACCAGGCCGTGTCTGCCAACACAGTGATCGATGCGACTCCAAATGTGCTCCCCTCCCAGCATAAAGAGGGAATGGAAGGAGACAGTAACGCCTCGTAGTCAAGTCAAGTCCGCAGGACTAATTTTAAGTGTCCTCACAGTGAACTCTGTGTCTCCGACCGTGTTCCTCTAATAGACAATGGAGTATTGTTTATAGGTGGGCGAGTCTTTGACTGAGCCGAGATCACAGGGGAGATGATGACATTGAAGTTAGCTGAATGCAAATCCTGAACAAAACCTAAACAGAGGACAATACCGCACAGAACGTTTTGTACGTGCGTGCCCACGTAGCAGAAACGCTCAAACACGGCAGGCTGCTTCAGCCGAAACTCCGTCTACAGTAGAAGATCTCAGGAAATAACCAGACATAGCCAACTTTTTAAAAATTATAATCCACATTTAGCTGTTTGAATGAAGAGTTTTTAATGACTTCCACAGGCGTTAAAGTGACCATGGACAGCCCACCGCAGCGCACCATGCTTCCACACAAGGTTACACTTCATTAAGTTAGAGGTGATGAGGGATATTTCGTAGACCTCCAATCTTTCATACAACTTTTCCTCCAGCCCTGCCATCAGTGGGATTTAAGAGGATTTTCATATTTCAGATGAACTTTTTTGGAAAATGTGATCCTCTGAATCAGGAAAAAAAAACAACTTAAAAGCTCATTTTTAAAAATGTGTTTATAGTTTGTTTATCCACCATGTAGCAATTTTCTTCCATTAATCATTATAAGTCTCTCACTTTCATGAATTTCCAGTTGTTTTCCACTTCATAATCATAATTAATCTTTCAGCACCTTTTTGCCCTCTTGTTATACAAGGTAACGTCATCATTGTAATCCTCATCTGAATCTATGTGTTGCACTTCTGCAATTTCTAAATGGACCAACGCACCATGTTGGAGGATGTGTCTGT
The DNA here is from genome assembly GCA_900302745.1 of Parablennius parvicornis. Lineage (NCBI taxonomy): Eukaryota > Metazoa > Chordata > Actinopteri > Blenniiformes > Blenniidae > Parablennius > Parablennius parvicornis. Next base: position 12,671 of record OMNM01033898.1, on the reverse strand, counting down.
GTGTGTGTGTGTGTGTGTCTGTGTGTGTGTGTGTGTGTGTGCAGTCACATGTCTGTGTTATCTCATGGTAAACCAGAGGAACGGCGCGACTGGCTGTGCAGCTGATTAGACTGTCAGAGTCACTTTGGTTTAACTCTGCCAAAACAAATACACACATGCTCCGTGATACAGAGAGAGAGAGAAACTTCGAACTCGGCTGTGCCAAACAAAATACATTGGACTCGCTACAAAATCACAGGGAAGTCACTAAAGACACTCGCACACAGGTTCATTAAACTTGTAAAAAATTTGTTTTTTTTTTACATGATGTATTCATTGACTTCAGTAATATTCATTTGTTGACCTGTCAGCAAGAGAAAACTATACAGTGGTCACTGAACTTTACCAGCAGCTTTAAAGACAACGAACAGTGAATTTTGCTATACGAAAACAACAAACTTGCACATGGACAAACAACTGAGTCTATTTGATTTTGGTGAAAACTCCTTTGATTAAGTGCTTCAATTGTGCTTTTTTGTGCTGAGTGTGTTAAAAATATCTGTCATTAAGAAAAACAAATTATACCGTACGAAAGCTCCCAATGACAGTAAAACCAGTTCAATACGGTTCCTGGATACACACATGTTAAATCCATTTGTTGTTAATGACGTGAATTAAGTTATTGGTCAAAAGCACTTAAAGCAACGAAGAACAAATGATCAGAGGTCATGATTAAAGCAATTTCTCAAAAGATTTTATTTCGACTTTTCCACGTTTTTTCACTCTGAAATTTCTGCTGCATGAAGAGACAGTACAGGCAACTCCACCAATCTTCCTTCCTGTTCCTTCTTTGAGGAGACCTCATCAGATTACGATTAAAATAATGCAGAGCACAGGAGTGACAAAAGAGGAAATAATTAGCCTTTCTGCTTTGATCACTTCAGCTGCCCCACTAAATACAAGCAAAGAAAACATCCACATTTTCAATTTCAAGCACTTTCCTCTCCATCCTCCTCCCTTCCTGTCCTCCCTCAGTGCAAACCCTTTGACGGAGTACAGGTCGACGCCACGCCAACAGTGAAGTACAGTGAAAACAAACCAGCCGCCCTTTGAAATCTGTTGATTTGAATCACCTGTCTGAGTTTCATCCCTCTGAAATGTGTTTAAACTGGCCTTATTTTACCACCCAGCACTTTCTGAAACTTCATATTTCGCCTCATTATACGGTTTGAACTCCTTTCAAGCATCTTAATGGAAACTCGCACAACAAACTGAACCCATTTGATGTTGTGTTTGGCTTTTTCCTAACTGTCCACTTCAATAATGACCACACTCTTTCATTGCTCTCCATTTCTCTCTGATCTCAACTTAATTTTTGCAGAGTGAAATAGTTTTGACCCAGTTTTTTCATCTTTGTCCAGTGAGCTAGTTTTTTCCTTAGCCAAAGAGACTCCAAGACATACAAAAAAAAGTTTAGGAAAAAAGTGAACGATGGAAAACAGAACATCACAAAACAGAGGAGGGGATGGAGGGATGATTACAAACTGAAACACTGCTATTCTGAAATGTCTCACTCATTTTGGAGAAAATGTGATAAACACCAAACAGAAGGACTGAAAAATAGGCACAGCAACTAAAATAACCTGAAAATAACTTATTTATTTATATACTTACAACATTTAAAACTTTCGAGAAGCAACACTAATAAGAGAATAAATGTTTTATAGGTCACTTTTAACTGACATAGAATACTTTTAATTATTGGCACTGTGGATTTTCCCCCATATTTGCACTTATAGTGATCACAAGCAGAATCACTAGAAAAGGTAAACTTTTAGGATCAAAATCTTTTAGAAGCTTTGTTGCATGTATCTACTTTCAATCGATGTCTTCGTGCACTTTTGTACTTTTGTTACCTTGCATTTATCTTTGAATAAAAAGTACATGTCTTTCATCATGTTTGTGTGTTTTACTGTCTGTATCCCTGTCTATTTGTATTTTTAAGGTGGTGTGAGTGAGTGTGTGTGTGTGTGTGTGGTCTGGTCCCCTTTATGTCGTCACTGAAACATGGTGATTTATTTTCACGTCCATGACGCTGCTGGGCGGCTGTGTCACTCAACGTGGAAACTCAGATTTAACGTGAGCGTATCGATGTGGATTTGTGGCTTAGAAGCAACAAATACAGCAGCTCAAAGCGAAGATTATACGAGCAAATTTGGGTTACATTCGATATGCCATTAATTATTTGTCTAACTCTTTGTGAGCGCAGAAAACAGTTTTTGTGAAGACACGTTCGATGAAAAAACCCGGCAAACTCCAGACCAGTTGAAATGTAATCTCATTTCACAATAATTTCCACAATGTTTTGGTGGTTGGCAAAAAAAACTCTCTGTGACCTCCCAGAAATATGAAGACTTCTGACATTGCTTTCAATCATGAGGTTATGCTAATTGGTTTGTGGCGAAGATTGTTGCTAAATGCAATTTTGGGTTTTATGTCTATAGAAACAATGTCGTCTACTTGGGATTCGCTCCCAGAACAGGACGGTAACAGTATGTCCAATAGTAATTTTTTCATCAAGACTTTGTTTGACAATCGAAGAGCAGATTTCATCGCCTCGGCCCAGCTGCAAGGTTTTGTGTAAAACTTGTGTGACGCTTGGACGACAACAAATCACCAGGCCGCGGCGAGACGGGCGGAGAGGGAGCAAAAGTGAAAGGTGGCATGAGAGAGATAGAAGGAGTATGACCACGTCTGCCCCTAACGGAGATGAAACACCTCAGAGGTCAAAGGGCATCCCACCCAGGGTCCAGTGCGAGAGCTCGCCGCCTCGGTTCCTGGGAGAGGTCAGGCAAACAGTCGGGATGTGTTTGTTCTCCACCAGTTAACGATTAGTTAAATAAATGGACAGACTCCCTTTGGAGTCGTCCATCCAGACGGACGCTCAGGCTACCTGGAAAAAGGCTGTTGGGTCTCTGAATGACGGCACACACACACACACACACACACACCCATACACACACACACAAAGTGAAGAGCAGCCGATGTGTTAACATCATGTAACAGCTGAGGTGGTCTCGCACACACACACAGCTGACGTATCTTGTTTCAATAATCTCAAACACATTTTGTGGATTTCAAACAGACACAAACACACCTCAGGGTGAACGAAAGAAATGCAGCCATGATTTAAGAAACATCTGCACTACTATCAAAAATTAATAGATATGGAAAACATTCTAATTGTAGAAACTTGATTTTGAGTTTATAGAGTCAGAAAAGTCCACCCATACCAGCAATTAGCAAAACAAGCCAAATAATTACTGGAAAATGAATCCATCCAGTTGTACACTGATCACACCACTTGCTAGAGGCGATCTCACCTCAATATAGGCAGGGGCAGGAAACACCCTGAACAGGTCAACACTCACACACGCTCAGTTTCAAGCCTACGGGCAATTTAGAGCCACCAATCAACTTCATGCACATTTTTGTAGAGTGTGGGAGGAAACCAGATTAATCAGAGACAAAACAGCCCACACACACAGGAAGAACATGCAAACTCCAGATAAGAGAGTTTCCCAAGTTGATTCTTGAAAATGTCTTGAAAGTCTAAATCAGACAACCTCAGCACAGGGAAATTGATCAAAACACCATCAACTGCAAAACAATACGGCTTGAACCACTGAGCTCATTCTTAATGATGTAATGAAAAAATGCTCCCAATAATATCCTGGGATCGAGGCCTGATCGTAAATATATAATGGTCAACCAGATGTATTGATAACACAGTCAAATGACAATTCAATCATCGTTACCACTTTATCAAAAGAGGCGGATGCAGAGTAACGTTTCTCTCTTCCAAAACAACAACGTTTAAATATTGTCATTGTCATTACTTGCGCTGAACGCAGGCAGGTTGTGGAGATTCAAACATTTGACCTACTTTTCCTAACATGCAAGACTTTCCTCAAATACAATGCAACCACTGAGAGTTTCTGCTGACTTATTTTTCTATCTCAAGTTTTGAAGCTTTTTGAACCATGTATACCATAGTGAATGATCACTGGAAAAAAAAAAAGTGATTTAACATGAGCTTTCAAAGGTTGGTGCTGGTCTTCATGATGCGCAATAAAATCCAGGGTGCAGGAAATGGAACAAGGATGATAGATTGAGAAGGGGACAGAAAAAGGCAACACCTACGAGAACACACACTGTGCTGAGTACCAAAAGCCACGAGCAGAAAGATCCTTCAATGTAGTTTTTGTGATTAATGTGTGCAAGTCACACACTCTCAGAGGTTGGCACTCTCCCATCTTACTGTCTCATTCGTAGCCCGTTGCCAATATCCAGCCTCCTCCTGCCCCTCCTCCTCCTCCTCCCCTCCTCATGCCTGTTCTGGCCCCCTCCCGCTGGGTCAGGCAGGGCAGCACACTGAGCAATCATTAGGTGAACCTCCGTGAAACAGGGAGCTACGATCCCGTCTTAAAAGCTCCATTCATTGATTCTTGTCTTTCAATGGCTTCAAGAGTGAGACTCCGCAGAGGGTCCCGCTGAGCTGAGTGGATCTGCAGAGACCGCATGAAAAGATGTATAGAGCACCCAACTCACCAGCCGAGGGGACCCACAGGGAAACCCATGGCAGAGCTGCCTGCTGAGACTTAACCTTGAACTCTGGAGATCTGCCCTCAAACCCCAGCCAGACTGAGCCATGTTTCTCTCAAGAAGCACCTTGGCACTGAACATATTCCATCCATTAGCCCAGCTTCCTCCACATGACTGCCCAGAGGCCACCCAGTCGTTGTGCATATCAGATCTCCTGCGATACACAGGCAGTGTGCTTTAGATGCAGTCCGGGCTTTTACAGAGCAGGTCCACTATTCTTTATAAACACGTTCATTAACCCAGTTACATTTAGAATTTTACCTAAAACCCTGTTGATCTAGCAGTTGTCAGGGTCACATTCAACATTAGAGCAACTTGGCATTCAGTATTTTGTTTTGCTAAGCACACACAGTTATTAGGATTGAGTCACCAAACTTGCGAATGGAAAGAGGCAAACTGAACCACAACTGCACATTAAATAACATTCAAAAGCTCACTCACCAATAAAAAGTTTGGCTTCTTTAAGCTATTTACTGTTTTAGTTCTCTTGTTAAATCATTCACTATTTTCCCTGAGTCTTCAGCAGTCGTGCCTTCAATGCCGTTATTCAAACAAGTCAGCGGCTATTGGGTGAGGAAACTGGGATATTTTGGTTAATAATATAGCTTTCATTCACAGGTCATTTTGGGGTCCAAACCATAGTTTTAATCATTCAGTGGTTGACTGAACTGTGTGGAACTCAAGAGTCAAGTTGTTATTACACTGCTGGTTTAAAATGACCATTGGGTGCTTAAAAAGCTGACATAATTTACAATTTCCAAACACTTCGTACAGGAAATGAAGGGAAAGTGCAGCTAAGAGCTAAGAGAACTAAAATATGGTTCTTGGACAACTTTGACAGCGGCACACCACAAAGCTTTCCCCCAAAAACTCAAACTGATTGTTATCGTTTGCATGCAGTTGCCAACCGAAAGGACGTGTGTGTATGTGTGTGTGTGTGTGTGAGCCTGAGTCTATTTGTGTGTTTTTGTCAATGACTGATGCCCTACGACATTTACTTTCCCGAGGCCCCCTACAGTTCTACCCAGTGGCCTCCCGCTCACACTCACCCAGCCTCATGTTCAGACTGCTCACCTCTCCTCGGTGTCCCACGTAGATGAAGGCACACATGGGCTGGAAGGCACCGGTACCACAGGCCAGGAGGTGAGTGCGGTTGTGGGGCTGCAGGAGTCGAACAAAGTTGGCACACTCCGTCTAGAAAAAGGTTCAAATAAACAGAAACACATCAAAACGTTGCTTCTTAAAGAAAGTCCAAAGATAACTCAAAGTACAAACACTGTGCACTGAAGCAGATTCTTTAAGGTATCTTTAAGTATTTTTTTTCTTCACTCCCAACATTGGAAAACAATTATCTGTATCTCAAAATGTTCTTCCAACTAGCTTGATACTTTTTTTCAACCTCTGCTGAAAACATGACGTAAGAGACATTAACAATACATTGAGGGGAAGTTAACCACAGAGAGAAGCCATCTATTCATCACATCTGTGTGTCCCTCCCAAGTCACTGCAGCCACTTCTCCACTTGGAAGCTGTTTGAAATACAGTTCTATCTTATTAAGACATCTAAAGTGACAATTTAAAGTTACGGTGAACAGAGACTGAGAGGACCAGACATGAAAGTTTCAATGCCCCAAACTTTATTGCAAGTTACACTAAGTAGATTATTGAGTAATAAAAGACAAGAAAAGAAAAAGAAAACTGAGTCGTAAACATTCACTGCTGCATACACACTAACGTTGAAGGATCCTCGGAGTCGCCGATTATAAAGTCGCTGAAAAGAAACATAATGATTCCTTAACAAGTCTTATTGATCCCACATGTTGTGACGAGAGGTTTTTTTTTTTTTAAAAAGTCCCTTATTAGATGAAACGTGATAGTCCCCACATATATATAACTCATATCTCTGATGTTTGGACGACTGCCAAAGCCACAATCAAGGACGTTTCATCACATTCGGGTCAAAGGAACCTGAGAAATACTTTGGCGCTGAGGTGAAAACACGTTGGACAATTTGGCAGTTTTGACGGGAATAAATGTGACTTCAAATTTGAACTTTTACATTAAAAAAAGGTAACGACACGATATAGAGAAGGAAAATAGAGACTGATGCTTGATCAGAGACTACAGTAGATTCAAGCAGATACATCTTAATACCCACAGATATCAATGTCACAAGGGAAAGAAATTAACAAAAGAAAATGCGACAAAGAAAACAAGCTTTGGGACATTCGTATGCTTCACAGTGGTCCCGAGGAAACAGAGAGCCCGACTACTTCCTTCTTCCTGTCTGCAACAACAGCTGAAAAGGAAGGGACCCGTTCCCTCGAGTTAACAAGGTCAAACTCATATCTGAACGACAAGCTCTTTGAGTAATGTGTAATGTGTGTGTGTGTGTGTGTGTGTGTGTGTGTGTGTGTGCGTGTGTGTGTGTGTGTGTGCATGTATAGACACGTTTCTTTGCCTTGTTTTGTATTTTTATGTCTATATGTTGACATATGCGGGCGTCCACTAAATCTGTCGTGTGTGTGGCTCGTACTTGTAGTTTGTGGCCTGTGGACCTCTGAAAGTTTGGGTCTGACACTTCAACACTGTTGATCATTTCCCAGAGTGCTCTGTAGCATTACGGATGTAAACCATGTCACTGCACTGAGAAACACTTTGCGTCATTTTTTCCCTCGTGTGCCGCCTCATTTCTAGACCCAAACAAAACTAGAGCAGTGATAAAGAGAAACACATTTATAATACCAATATTTTGAATAAATCCTATTTTGTTACACTCCGGGATTTGAGTTGAATTTCTTTGTAAGATCAATATGTGTCATCATTTATCTCCATCGTATTGAACTCCACAGGAACGAATAAAATATATTCTGTCTTTACATTGTGAATCTTTAAAGAGTATGTGCAGGATAAAAATACATTGTATTTTAACAAATATAGTCAGGATCACACAGTGGTGTAGATGTTAATATGCTCGCCTCATAATGAGAAAATCTGAGAGACTTTCTAAAGGGAATTTCCATGTTGTCTGTGGTTGAGAGGGTTTTCTCCAGGTAAAATAGAAAGGTATGGTATACAAGATGGATTGTTGGATGTGCAAGGTCCATCGGATAACACTGAGAGGATTAGAGAATAGTAAACTGTATCTGTATTTTCACTTGGGGAGTCAAAGCGAGCGGCTGTACGACCTCCGAGAGCAAAGAGAGGAATGAAACTAGAGAGAGGAAATATGTCTTTTTTCGCCCACTTCGGGACTTGTGGTTTTCACAGTCCTGTGTGGTCCTACGAAGATTAAGTGGCAATAAAAGGAGTGGTGTTAATCTAAAAGGAAAGTGGTTTTGAGTGCTGAATCTGGCTCTGTCTCACTGGGACTATGTTGTACATTCAGATACGGCTGAAAAACCTCTGCATAAATAACCAGGGTCAGGGCACGCTGGTGAAAACAAAAGCTTCAAGTGTCCATTGATTAACCTTCGAATATCTCAGGAAGATTGGCCCAGCAGAAATACTCTTTCCCAGAAGTACTCCTTATAGCTACAATGTAGAGGTCGTCCACAAAGGCCACTTTTATGTGTCTCGAGTCAAAAAGAAAACGTGAACATTTTAAACAATGAAATATTACCTTCTTGCTCCCAGACATACGTATCATTAACATAAACACACAAGGAAACTGCCAAGAGCTCTGGCAGCCACTCCTGGTGATTACAATTCACAATTCTAAGATTAATTTCCCATTGAGAACAGTGATTTATTTAGGCCCGCACTACAGGAAGGCTCAGCGCTACCATTAATAGCGCCAGACTTCAAAGTTCAGCGGCAGACCGACAACGCTCGAACAAATATAGACCGCTACTGTTGTAGGACTCACGGTTCAGCTGGTGGGTTTCTTTCTTTTAATGGGAGGGTTAAAAAAAAAAAAAAAAAACTTTGGCTGAGAATACAAAAGAATTGAGAGCTGCAAGAAATGAATACTGATGCCTCACTCTTGGTAGAGAAAACACTGTATTGAAATTAAATGTGGTGTTGAGAAGTTTGAATATACCACCGCCCAACAATTTCAATCACATTAAGATTTTTTTACACACTTGTGTGTGTGTGTGTGTGTGTGTGTGTGTGTGTGTGTGTGTGTGTGTGTGTATTTGTTTGGGCTTCCTCTCAGACCACGTTTAGAGAAAGTTACCGGAAAGCGCTCCTTAATTTGATGTTTTTTCACGATCAAACTCTGGATGCTAATTGGATCGTCATTATTACATTTACTTCCTAAACAAACTCCACTGATGAGCCAAGATAAACTCATACTGCTATTTAAATAACTTCAGAAAATAAATATTTATGAAAAAAAAATGTGTCCTTTATTGAGCCTTGGGAAAATGGGAAAGCCAACTAAATCAATGAAAATTATGTGAATTGTTTCTACAACATCACATGATATTAAATTATTTGATGTCGGTTTTTCATGTGGGTCCACCAGATAAAATAGGGCCGTAATAAACTTTAAATTACTTCGAAAATTACTGCTATCCAAACATAAAGCCAATTTTAATGATATCTTCTGGTGCGAAACACAGTGAAATGTTCCTCAAAACTTAAAAAAAAACCCCAACAGGAACAGGCACTCGGCAGAGGGTATATCTTCCCCAATACCGGAACCGAGTTAACATCATAGCATAACAGCCTTTAGCTCATATCAATGTTAACTAGGTCAGTCAGGTACCTACATCACTGAGCAGGGCTGCCATCTCCATGGCAACAGACGCTGATCTCCTCTGATTTCCTCCATGAGGTGCCTCACTCCACTTTGTATGGGAAATTTTTTGTGGAGTTCTTTGTAATTCATTTGGAAATGGTTGGCCGTTAAGGTCCCAAATTGTAATCCATTGGTTCACAATGGATCAAATTTCACGTATACAAATTATCCAATTTCATGCAATTTGTGAGTAGTTTTTGCTAAAAGTTGGTAACGTACATGCATACAAACCAATAAATAAATACATGCAGACAAAAACGTAAACTTCTACGGAAGAGCATTAGGGCCACTGAAAAAAGAGAATTCGGTGGTAAGTGGCCCTAATCCTCTTCCATAAACTTTTCTGCCAACTTTCACCGTGACAGGAAGGCTTCGAGGCTATTCTTAAGAAATTTGTTAAAAAAAAAACAAAAAGTCAATGTTTTCGTTGAAAAATTATTTGCTTGGTGGTTTGGCGAACCGGATTGGAGCCTCTTTTCACAAAACATAGTCTGGCTTTGAATATTTTTGGTTGTAAAGCCATCTACTCTTAACCAATATTCACACAGAATATTTCCTAAAAAAAAAAAAAAGGGAAATTGCCACTGCCAATCAGCCAACATTTCTTTCCGTTTTTAAAGCCAATTCTGCTCTGTGTTCCCATATTTTATCTCCCAAACACAATTAGCTTTACACTCAGTAAATGGTCTGGTTTGCAGGGCGTAGCATGTTTGGAACACTTGAGGTAGAAAATTTGGCCACCAGTGAGCTGCTACTTGGAGAAATGTACGTTTGTGGTCACTGGCCAGCTTTTGAGTGGAGGCCATTTAGCAACGGTCCAGCTAACACGCAGCTAACAGCATTGGAAGCTCCAGCAGCCAAGTGTGCTTCATGAGGAGTGACCCGGGTGAGGGCAGGCAGGCTTGGACAAAGCCAAAAGTTTCCAGTATAAACAGCCAATGTTCAGCAGAAGGAACTCGGAGTCTGTAACACTAACAGGAAATGAGGACCAACACATTCACACACACACGGCAAACAAGACTTCAGACACAAACACATTCAGAGAAACACACAAACATGGTGGAGGCGGTTAGAGGCTGGTCAAAGGAGTGAACTGGTCCGTCCAAGTGTGTGAGGATCAAACGGTGTGCTTGATTGATTTCTACACACTGAAAAACATTCAGTCATGGGAAAGAAACTCTACAAAGTAGGTGAGAAGATTTTCCCTAACATTTACCAACTGCTCCCGTCGCGTAACCAATCAAAGATTCATTTTAGCAGAGAAAACCGCAGGCACTCGCTTGGCTTTCTGGCAGATGTAAGAACCGCTGTGAACATTGCTGCTCAACAGTCTTGCTCAACTCTTCTACAGTCTTCAATGCTGTTGTGGTTCTAGCCTTGCTCTGCTAAAATCTGCACAACCTTCCCTAAATCATATTATATTGTTCTCATACCGTCATAGTTACTTTTCAGCATTGTTGGTGTCTTGCCACTTATGGGAGCTGCCCACATCACAGGAAGTAATGAACCATTCAAGTGCTGTTGGGTTTGTTTGGTTTTTTTTTTAACTGTGAGCTAATAACAAAGCATATCGCTGTCTTTTCTCTCTGCATGACCAGTCTGTGGTTTCAGAAAGTTTTTGAGTAATTCTGCTAACCATGGTAAAGTATTTCGTTTAGTCTGTTTCACTGAGCTTTGATGCCGAGATGACAGCAGAGTTTTGGACGGTATGACTTCGTCTTTGCACGATACAGCTTTAACGTGCCTTTCAACACTGTGCTGCTTTCCACAGGAAATCATTTCTGAATATGTTCCTGTGCCCCTGCAGTGCTTTCTTCAGGATTAGGACAGTTTACCTATCTAGAGTAGTTTAAGTGGATGGGATAGTTCATCACATTCATACATTGAGGAAAAACTTTCTGCAGCACTCTTAATCATGGCTTTAAAAATAGTTTAATATTTTATTTGATTATTGCCTGTATTACATTAAAAATGGCCAAAATAATTATCTTGCTAGTAATTATTAAGTTATAGGTTGCTACAAACATCTTACATTACCAGTCTCTGAAACATTTCCCTATTTTGTCTTTTCTAACTCTAAAACTGTAATTGGCTTGTTAATGTATCTGATTTTTATACAAATGCTTTCCTAAGCATTTTCTGATGTACAATGTACTAATATTCTAAGCTGTGTTGCTTGTACCAAACTCATAATGATGGTTTTCATTTTTAATAGAATGCTAGAATGCCATCTAAGATTAATAGATACAGTTATATTGTTGCATATTTATGATATTCATCAAGCAGTGCATCCTGATTTTATATTTATAATCATAACAACATTATAATCACGCCTGGTTTTCATAAAGGTAAAAAAAAAACAACTCCTAATCAGCAGACAAAGCAAGAAGAGGATGCAATGAGTGAAGCGCAAAACAAGTGTGTTAACAGGTCGAGCATGACAGTGCATGTTTTTGCTGAAGTCAGCGGGTGCCTCCCCTCTGCCTGGTATTTATTTGTCTGAGCTGTGATTAATGACAGTGAAGGTCATGAGGTGGTGACACTGGGAGGAAACGCTATCAGTTAAAACATGTTTAAGGTGGTAGACACTTGTCCCGAGAAACATGGAGAGACGTAAGCTTTCATGAGAAGATAAAAATAGCTCGTAGAATATACATGGTTTTTCCATGGTTTCTGATAATGGAAGTTTTTTTTGAAAGACAATTGGACATTTCTCTTTATCTTATCTCAAATGAATCATTACGCGTCTAAATTTAAAGGAAACTTGTATGTTTTGTATCTGTCTGACATGTTTAAGCTTCTAAATGTGGCACCAATTCACCAAACACAAAAGCTCACAAAACACAATGTGCAGACCTTTCACCTTTCAACCTCTACAACTTTTCGTGTGACCATGTTTAACCAACACAGACGGCAAACACATGAGATGTAACACATGTGCCCGAATGTGTGTGTTTAGCTCTCTAGATGCTGCGGATACAACAGCGATCCATCTAGTTTGTCACCACAAACACACCGAAAATAAGATACGTGAAGGAATGCAGGAACATCTTGGCACAGCGTAACAAAAGCTGACAAACATCTCAATCTGTTTCCCACTTTATGCAACGCACAACCCGGACGACTTTTTCAGTGCAAGTAAGGCAGGGTCAGAAGGAGAGTTACACACAGCCTGTTTTAGGAGACACACACACACACACACACACACACATCTAGCACTCTGTGACGTGCGTGTAGAGGAAACACCTAATAAAACTGATATAACCGACACTAGACACAC
>OMNM01033896.1:0-21105 GCA_900302745.1 Parablennius parvicornis | reverse complement strand
TATAGAAAATTACAATAATCTCAAAATAAATCAAATTTCACTGAAACCTTCTGGTGTAAAATAGTGAAATTTTAAAAGAATTTTCCTTATAATAAATACACTGTTCTTTGAGGCCAGTGCTAGTTTGGGCATCAGCATATGGCATTTCATATCACTTACTAACAAGATATGACACAGCCGTAGAAAAATGTTAGTACAAAAACAGCTTTAATTTTGTTAGCTCTTGCTTAATTTTCACAAGTTAATCAAACTAAATAGCAAAAGTAGTAAAATCCTTGAATACACCAGTAAGTCAGATGGCTAACATAAAAAGGAACAAGTTGTTTCAAATTTCTTTTTCCCTGAGAGGAGTAGCAAACAGCAATCTGAGAGCATCAGAAATGCGGATATGAAAAAAGACTACAACATAATCAGCAAAAAAGGAAAAAGCTTCAGGCAGAGCATGAACAATGTGGAGTACTTTCAGTTTGTCCCATCCGCCAAACACTAAACAGAGTGTTTGGTGGATGGTCTTGAACTCCATAATCCAAGGCCAAAGAGTATTGAGTACCACACTACTGAAGGATACACACTAAAAGGAAACAAGCATCACATGCATCACAGAGCTTTTTTTTTATCATGTTCTATGGAAGCAGGAATTGCAGAACATCTGTTTGTTTTTTAGGCCACCGTTTGAAGTCCAAAAGAAAAGATCTGTATTCGGTCAAATATTGTCTCGGTATCGTCATTCTTAGGGAATGCTTTTCTGCTTCTGGTACTGGAGGCACTGCACACATCAAAGATTAGCAGATATTTTAGAGACAACCTTGTTCTGCAGTGTCTGAGTAAAACAACTGGCAAAAGCTGACACCCCAAGATGGAAAGTCTTGAAGTAGCCAGCAATGAATCCTGTTTGAAATCCATCAGAAAATCTGGAGCTGAGTTTGCAACTGCAAGAAAAAATTCCTACAAAATGTGATGAGCTTGAATGCATCACAATGGAAAAGAGTCAAGTCAAAATTTAGCGGTAGACATTTGTAAGAAGCTTCTTGATGGATGGCAAACTAAAACTCTGTGAACAAGTCTAGTATAGGATGACCTATGTGTAAAAAAAAAAAAAAAAAAAAAAGATCAAATACCGAGGAAGGCATGCACCTAGACCAAGGGTGTGTTTGTCATTTTCTCTGACATTTGAATTCATCCACCAACAAGACTCCAGCTGAAAGGCTTCTATCTTCACACATCAGACAGCGGTAAAATAACAGGATACTCTTAGGGTTTTGTCCAGGGTAAGATTTTAAATTTAAAACTGAACATTAGCGATAGATTATACTTTTTGCCAACATTATCTGTAAAGCAGGGGCCAGCCCATGTCCATGAGCTGCATGTGGCTCTTTGCTTTCACCTCACATTTCAAAGTATTGTGGTGAGCTGCATGAAAGAATGAATGACAATGGAGAAAGAACTTCCATCCCTTAGGCATACTGCAACTAGCAGCCACACTGTTGAACAAAAAATATCATAAACTGTCATTGAAAAAGAATTCGATTTTGAATATTTTATCGAATAATATTGAATCTACAGAGCCCCTGAGTGGCCATAAAGAGAGAAAATAAATGAAGTGTGGCAATGAGATACTAACTCATCATGTGGTGATGAGTTATGTGTTATGTTAATAACATGTGGGACTAAGATAATAAGTCGTTACATCAAGTTAATAATGCACGGAATGAGCAAATTTAAGCTGTGGCTCACGATAGTAACTCATCTTAAGGAGAAAATAACTCATCACGTGGCATTGATATTGGCTTTTTATAGCTATTTTTAATGACAGCCTACATTAACATGCTGATCGACAACAGCTAAAATTCTCTTTCAAATGAAGCACCAATCTCTAGGAAATGCAAACTTTCATATCCTATGTACTGAGTGTTTTGTAGTTACTGATAAACCCGACAAAAAGTATTGCTCCATGAACAAGAAATACTGTGCTGTGGAAAATAGTATAGTGTCTCAGAGGTGAGCGTGCATGTGTTGCCCCTCTGGGATTGCATTCAGAGGACAACGATGAAGTACTTGTCTCAACGTGTCCAGCTGTGGCGAGAATAAAGCAGACACACGTTGAGCTGATGTTGTCGTAATTTAGGAAAGTTTATTCTTCTACAAGACTCAGGTATCCTTTATGAGATCACAACAATTCACATTCACACTGGCAATTTATCATATAACTAATTTACTTTTCATAACAATACTGTCTATTCAGAACAACTAACACATTTCCCTTTCAACCATCATTTGGAAAACCATGAAATATATTTAACTCACACAACCATGAACTATTTTGCTTTTTTTCTATTATATACAATATTTACAGTTCAACACAAATGTAACTAACAACAAAGGTTGACTTGTCACCCACAATATAATAATTCTGACATGGTAACTACCATAAAGATGCTTATAATTTCTGCAATCCATCAGAATATAATAATGTATGAACAATGTTCATTTGGTGAAATGTAAATAAAGACTGAAAACTTCTCTGTCACATGGGATACTTCCCATACACACTGCTCCATACAATTCAACTCCGCCAGCATTAGCATTAGTTAGCAGACCATAGTATGTGTTGTTTCATCCTACATCTCTGTTTATTATATTCCACAAACAACCACATGCTTGTTGATGCACTCACACTTCTACAATAAAGGTCTGCATTGTTCTTTCATTTTTAATGAGGATTCACTAACCTGTGGTGAGAATAAAGCAGATACACGTTGAGCCGATGTTGTAGTAATTTAGGAAGGTTTATTCTTCCTCTTTGGCCTGACTTTACTCTATACCACTAGCGTGATGCGCCCCCTAGCGGCTGAATGCCAGAGAGCGACGTCTTCACTGAGAATTAGTGAGGATTTTGTTAAAAAAAATAAAATCAAATAAACTCAGTTGAAAAGAAAATTAAATAGGGATGTCTACTTTCCAATTAGTCATCTTCTGACCCTCTACCCATGCTCCCCCGACCTGCATGTAGATCTCGGATTGGAGGCACAACTTGGCACAACTCCAGTTATAGGTTCAGTTCAGTTATAGGAACCAGCTCCGCAATCGCTGCAATATAATGCATGGGATTGAGAGAAAAAGTTGTTATCTCAAGTTAATAATGCAAGGGAGCGAGATATTTTTAATTTATGGCCAAAAGATAATAACTTGTGGTAACTAGATACTAACTTGTAACGACATGTTAAGTAATGTTTTTCTTTCACTATGGCCTTCTATGAAAAAAAAATATAAGAGTCCAATTCCCCTGTGCCTCACTGTATTTGCACATACAAAAGAAATGGCAGATCTCTGTCATTTGATTAGAGACAGTCCAGACAAAAGCAGCACCACTGGTGGTTTGTTGAAAGATGGACTGATGAATAAGCACCATCTGTGTGCTGGTATTTTTAAATATTCAGCACATGATGAAAGGTTCCAACAAGGCCTGACTCAGAGTGAAGGAAAACCTCAAACATGCACAAATAGCTGAAGATGTGAAGCTTTTCACCCATGTGACACTAAATGCTGCTGTTTTACCTCTAAATTGCATCTCTTCAACAATTAACAAATATAAATATAATTGAAAGAATAAACATTTTAACAAAAACAATAATACTCTAATACTCAATCCACAGTAATGCTATCCCCGTATGGTCAGAAGAAATGATAGTACGTAGAAACTTCAGCTACAGACTGAATATGATAATGTGTTACAGCCAGCCAGAGGTGTAGCGGAGGGTGTGCATCAGTAGGAATTACATTACCTAATATTATATCAATTTATTGTATAAGCTGCCCACCTATCAGACAAAAAATGCCCTGAAATAATTACGTGCAACGTTGTTCCCATTATCTCTATAGTGATCATTTCACCTTCTCAGCCACTACTACACCACACTAATAAGCAACATTTTTTGGATAGGTGTGTAAGCATACATTAATATGTAGACTGAATTTTAAACATGAAATGTAATTAAACTTTGTTGAGCACTGAGCAGCTTTGTGGTGTCTGTAGATATGGAGAAGAATAGGTTTTACATTTATTGTCATTACACATGTACAGGTACAGAAGAAGTTTCATGCTGTGAGTGACAGTGGAGTTGTGTTTCGTCCATTTTCTTCACCAAAGAGTTAACAAGGTAAATGCCCAGGAAGGAGAGACTGTGCGGTGTTAGCTTCTGCCAGCCTGGTGAAGCACAGAGATTCTGGTTCTCAGGGGTGAGTTGAAGATTGGCTATAAGAATGTCATAGTAGCAAATCCAATATCCATACGTCCATTACCATTACCTTCACTTTCTTTTCAGTTCAGTGGTGATAATCAAGTGTTTCACCACTTCTACAATTTGGAACAACGTTTTTGTACTATCTAGAGAATTAAGTCAGACTTAAAGATGCTCTGGTGTATTGAAAGTGATTCATTTTTAGGAGTCTCCGCTCTTTGGATGCTTTGGAATTACTGACCTCTTTTTCTCTCTCATGTCCTCATTCTGTCAGAGCAAAACTGTTCGACCTGTTTCTTCTTCCTCAGTGTTAAACAAACTTTAGTACACACCCATCTGTCCAAATAAATGAAGAATAGACTAACTCACTCAGTTGTATAGCAGGTTAACTTTTAATTGGGTTTTGTTTTTTTTTTTACAAAAAGTACCCGATTTCAGTGACCTTCACGCCTTCTTTAAACACAGCATCACAGGTGAGAAAGTACAAGTGATGGTAAAAATGGTAAATGGATTCACTTTCCATCTCTTGAGTGGTCCCCAAAGTGCTTTACATTGTTAATCACATTCACCCATCAAGAAAGGTGCTGAATACAATCAAGAAGAGCTATTTGTGACTCAGTTTCTTGCTCAAGTACACTTTGACATGTGGACGTGGGGAATGGAACCTGCAATCTCCAACTGCGAGGCAAGCACTCTACCAACCGAGCCACAGCCAGCCGACATGAAGTCTTTATTACTAAGCCAAGCCTGTTCTCAGAGCACTGGTTCAAAGATTGTTGGAGAGAGTAAGCATATCCAGCAGTGATGTGGACATGGATTAACTCTATTGTTGTGTGGGGTTAACCAGTGTGACCATTATGTGACATGCGCTCATATGTCACTGTCAGAATGGACAAAAAGAAGACCGTACGAAGCAGAAGATACTCATTCATCACGCAACAGAACAATGTAACCTCTGCCTTATTTTACTTTTATCTACATGAACCATAAAGTGGAGAAAGAAATCTTTTCATCTCTACAAAATAATAGACAGCTTTATCATTTCAGCAGTTAAACAGCAAGGGACCAGGAGGGGAAGGGGGATAAGGAGGGAGACGAGGAAAAGTTGCTTAAGTGATTAAGACACTCACAAAAAAAACCTCTCAAGGGAGATGTGCGTCCTCTGCAACAGTACCATGGGCTGGGGGCTCGTTCACAGCTGAAAAGCAGCGTAATTGGTCATTTTCTGAATCGTTTTAATTATTAAACATGATTTCCACCCCAACTGAGATAATATCAGCCTCTTCAAAACAAGAGTGAAATCCAATTTTCCCCTCTCGGTCCACTGGGAGCCAGGGGATAAGCGAGATGCAGACTTTGTTATTAAAAGTAGCGCTGGCCTCATTTCAGCACAGGATGAACTGTGGCGTAGCAGAGATGGGGGCTGTTATGACCCTGTTGTCATTTGTCATACAGAGTGCTCTCAGGGAGGAATTGGGTTGAGGGATTCTGTGCTTTACTGTCACATGTGATGGTGACGCCATCACTGTGGAGGATGTCAAGTGATTTAGATCCCTGGTATGTGTACCTACAATATTTAAAAGGCAGGTTGAAATCTTAATTAATTATCACACTTCTCAGCCTCTCTGGGAAAGTCTACGTGGGGGTACTGGAAAGGAGACTCCGACTAATAGTCGAACCTCAGATTCAGGAAGCAAAATGTGGATTCCGTCCTGTCCAGGGAACAACAGATCAGCTCTTCACCCTCTCACAGATTATCAAGGGGCATGGGAATATGCCACTTAAGTGTTCATGTGTTTTGTGGACTTGGAGAAGGCACACAACCGTGTCCCCTGAGATGTCTTGTGGGAGCTGCTAAGAGAGTACAAAGCACCAGAACCGCTGATGTGGGCAATCCCGGTCGAGTATGGCAGCCATGGTAGTTTTCAATAAAGGCAGTAACAGGAGGAGATTCCCAATATCTTCCTTTTGCAAGAGCAAAAACTGTTCTGACACCAGAAGACTCTCAATCACATAATATTGCTTGCCTAAGCTGCCGAACAAGACAAGGGCAAAAAACAAAATTCAAAAAAGGAACAGTTCATGACTGAGTGTGAAGTGGTTGGGAAGTGGATCAGTACCTTCAAATCTGAGTCCATGGTCCTCTCAAGGGAAAAGGATGTCATGCCCTCTCCAGGTGTGGACCTTCCCCAGGTGGAGGAGTTTAAGTATCTCCGGGTCTTATTCATGAGTGATGTGAGGAGGGATCTTGAGATTGGCCACAAGTTCAGACAGGCGGCTGCAGTAATACAGTCACTGTACCCACCCGTTGTGGTGAAGAGGACCTGAGCTATAAAGCAAAGCTCTGTTTAACGGTTGGTCCACATCCCCACCATCACCTATGGTCATGAACTTTGGGTCATGACCGAAAGAATGAGATTGCGTGTACAAGCGGCCGAAATGAGGTTTCTCCACTGGGTTGGCGGGCCTCACTCTTCGTGATAGAGTCGAGCCGCTACTCTTCCACATTAAGAGGAGCGAGTTGAGGTGGTTCAGGCATCTGATCAGGATGCCCCCTGTTGGCCTCCCTTTAGAGGTCTACCAGGCACGTCCACCTGGGAGGATGCCCCGAGGTCTGCCCAGGACTGTAGATAGATTATATCTCTGGCTTGGTGTGGAGCAGCCCCAGAAGAGCCACCTGTAGACTCTGAAATAGTTTCTATTATTTTCATAGTAGTTGTAGTAATTGAATGTTGTATGCTTATTTGCTATCTGCATGCCACCTAGAGCTTGGTCCTAAGCCTTTACAATGTCAAATTCACACACAAATAAATTGGTAGAGAGACAATCATGATTGTCAATACTTACATCAAAATCAACATTTTCACAGCAAATAATATTTTATTATTCAATGAAAAGCATGAATTATGTACAGATATCCAAACATGTTAACATTTTGGAAATGAAAAATGAGAAGTCCTTCTAAATAATACCACCTGTGTGGATGCTGTATATATAATTCCTCATCATGTTGAAAAGGAAAATCCTCCACATTTCTCCTCTCTGCTTCAGCATTTGTTTGCATCAGGATGAGCCAGGGAATTACGTCCTAATCAGAGGCTGTCTTTCAAAAGATACACACCATGTGGTATCAATTGACCAATGACGTCGTTCATTACTGGGTGTAATACAAAACCGGAAGTCAGTTGCTTGATGATAATTTGCTATATTTCGGTGAGAAAATATGGATTTAGACTAAATTTGACTGTGACAAGTAGTGACCATCACACACATATATCAGATGGCTTTGAGCGACCTGTCCGCTATTTTTTCCATCGTCTTTTCCAGAAATTGCCCATCTAAGTGACAGCTGGATGCTGGTTATCTAAAACCATGCTCATGGAATACCTGGTTCTTTCATGTCACACAGGTGATGTGATACCACTGACCTCTTGCCAATCTGATGCCACTTAAAACCAAAACTGGTAGTGCAAATAGCAACATGACCCAGATCACCTGGTACAAAAGCCTTTTATGTCAGGACAACCCAATTCACATGTAGAAACAAGGTAATAAAAGAATTAAAGCTATTAAGTCTTTCAGCTCCAAATATATACTGAACAAAAATATAAATGCAACACTTTTATTTTTGCTCCCAATTTTCATGAGCTGAACTGAAACTTTTTTTTATAGTTTTTCTATGTACACAAAAGGCCTATACATCTCAAATATTGTTCACAAATTTGTCTAAATCTGTGTTAGTCGGCGCTTATCCTTGCCGAGATAATCCATGCACTTCACAGGTGTGGCATATCAAGATGCTGATTAGACAGCAGGACTATTGCACAGGTGTGTCAAGAATGGCCACAATAAAAAGAAGAACACTCTAAAATGTGCAGTTTTATCACACAGCACTATGCCACCGACAGCACGTTTCTTGCTATAAGCGGACTATGCGGGTGCAAAGGGCCCCCACTCCACTAGGGGGCCCCCTCAAGTTGCAAGGCCAGCTGCAGTACCTGAGGAATAACTCGACAAAGAAGTATCTGGCACCTGGCCCGCTGATTGGTCAGTTCTGGTGTCTATCACGCTGCGTTGCTATGACGGCCAGTGCTACTAAACAAGGAGGGGGAGGGAATTGCACCGAGCCGCAGGTCAGGTGATTAACAGCAGGGCGTCCAAACGAGCGTATTTGTCTGGCGCAGAATAAAGAAGAAACTCGATGAAGAAAAAATGCCCGCAAGATAAAAGTAAGGTTTTTTTTTCATTATGTGGATCAGAGGGGCTAGCTTAAATGCCAAATTTTTTAGCTAGCTTAACCGTCCTGTTATGTTCATTTGTCAGGATCAGCAATGATGTTCCCGGGTCAATTTGACCCGGTGCATGTTCTAAAAGATGTCCAAACCCAAAAAAATCTCAATAAGCATTGTTAATATTTAATTACCAACTATTTTATTAATATTTAGTTCAGTGATGTTCCTTACCTCTCACAGGTAATGGTTCAATTAGGAAAATTCACTCACGTTTGAATACATGTTCCAAATTTTTTATAATGTTTCACAACTTTATTACTTTTGAAAGACGAACCTATAAAACACAATAGTTTTACATAACATTGAAACATAACATTTATATTTAGTTTCACATACATGTACTGTTTGTGAAGCAGAAATGAACAAAACAACAAGCGATAGCAAAATGGTGTGTGTGTGTGTGTGTGTGTGTGTGTGTGTGTGTGTGTGTGTGTGTGTGTCGTGTGTTTTTGACCTGAACAGTATCTACGTGATATAAACATGCAGGGGATGGTTGCAAATATGTGACATGAACCATTTTTATTTTATATGTTCATTACACTAATTAAGGCAAGCAGAAGAAGTTTCATACAGAAAAAAATACGTTTTAGCTATTTTTCCTAGATCTTTAAACTTTTAAACGGGTCAATTTGAGGGCTAAAATACAATCGTCACATGTGAATGCCATAGCACTGATTGACTGAAGTGAGACCCGTTTTGATGAATTATAGCAGGTCCAGAGTGTTGGCATCACATTTGTGAGTGAAGGTGTGTTGCTAGGCAGATGTCTGTCATGTCTGCTGTATCCTCGTCCAGAGGGGGCTGTTCTTCTGTCTTAGACCTCCTCTGATGTTAGATATTTGTTACATGACATTACTTTAGAATTGTTTTTATGATGAATTTATCAGTTTTAGTGTATCCTCAGTTTATAGTTCTCTAATGTGAAGTGTGCTAAACAACACTAATATATATATATTAGGCCTATTGTGGATTATTCTGAGTGGATTATTATTAGCTCTCCTGAGCTATTTCCGTCTTTCTTTACCACATTTATTAGAATATTTATTGTGACAATAAAATTTGAACAAATTTGCCTACATTCCTAGTTTAGTTATGTTTTTTTTTTGTATTACTTTGTTTTATTTGAAAGAATTATAATAACACAAATTAAAGTACATTTAAAGTGAACTATACTATATATGACGTTAGTTCAGCCCACAGCATATAGGTTAAGACCATATCATCAATAAGACCATGTCATCAGTTAAGTAAGTAGTCCACTTTGTAATACTCTGTGATATTCTTTGAATATCTTATTGTGCTCATCAGTCATTTATCTTTGTTTAATAATTCTTTGAAACTGCTCAAAATGGACAACTTTGAAATTGGGTGCCTGCTTTATAGGGACGCTGTGCTGTATATCGCAAGGTTTAAAATGAAAATAGATTATGAATTTCTCCATTAATGTAAAATAAGTCAATTATATAGTATGAATATTTGCTTAGGATCTAATTTGCTTGGTAACCTGAGGATTTCTGTCTTTACACGAGTAATTCTGATGTATTTTGGAGCCACAGACCAGGAAACAGCAGGGCCACCTGACCAGGAAGCATGTGTATGGTTCCTTTTTAAGTATTGGTTTTATTGTTGCTTTGTTTTTATTGTTGCATTTTTATTGAATGCTGTTTTATTGTGCGATCTTGAAGGGTTTGTGTTTCATTTGAAGGGTTCCTTACCAAATGTTCTTATTAATTGTTTGCATACTGATATGGATGCTGGCTCATTGTGTTTTTTTCTTCTAAGTAATAGACTGTTTTAATTCCTGTACAACTTTAATTATTTAATTATTATAGTTTTGTGTTTGTGTTGTTTTTAATGTATAGTTTATATGCATATTAAGTTTTATATATCTATATGTTATAAGTTTAATGTCAACTTGAAATGAAAATATAAAACATTGAAGAATACTCCATCAGTTTCATTTATTGACCTATCGAGGATCCCTGCTGTTTACCTTGTATTATCATTTTCTGTCAGTTCAATTTATTAGGGTGGCTCAACTTAAGATGTTTGAATTTAATTGGAGAGGTTTTCACGACTCTAGCCTGTTTTCCTTTTATAATTTAATAGATTGTTGCATCTTTATGAAGCACCCACAAGAGTTAGGAATCTATCCATCGTAGTTTGACAAAATAGGGGCCTCGAGACAGACAGAAACTGCCCTGGCCACAGATATGAAGGAGAGTGCGATTGGCATGCTGATTGCAGGAGTGTCCACCAGAGCTCTCGCCTGTGACTGAATGTTCATTTTTCCACCATAAGCCATTTCCAAAGGCATTTCTGAGAATTTGCCAGTCCAATTGGTCTCACAACCACAGATCATGTGTAGCCACACCAGCCCAGGACCTCCATGTCAAGCGTCTTCACCTCTAAGTTGTGATGGGCGAGTTTGAACGAATCGTTCAAAACCGGAGAATCACTTTACTGAATGATGACTCACGAGTCATCACGTTCATTAACTCATTCATGGAGTCATTGTTGTGAAGCCGACTAGCTGCAAACAGGAAAATAGAAATGTCACCGTGGTGCTGCTGCTAGTCTAACTGCACCTGTATAAATTTATCACATTACTGACGTTCGTCGCCCTTTGGGAAAAGCAGCCGCGCTGTTACTGGTAATAGCAGCTAAGCACAGCGGCTAACGGCTCCTTAAGCTCACATGAGGCATTCAGCATGCATGCCCGATTCAGCTCGCTTCAGTGGTTCAGCACAGATACCCAAGTGAGCTTGAAACTCGAAAGAGTCGTTCACGCCTCTGAATCGGTCAGTATGTAGCAGTTGTTCAGTGAGCTGCTCCGCTCACTTCGTGAGAGCTCCGCCCTCCCTTACCTGAAAGTCTGCCACTGTGCTGCACTCAGAAAGTGTCTAAGAGACGGCGGAGGAAAAAAACAACTTTACACACATTGCTTGTTTCGTCAAGCTGGTAGAAATATATACATGAAATAAAAAATTAATTTATACGTAATGAATATTGTTAAAATACATCTGTAGCGTGTATTGTGTTGACTTTGATGCTGTCCCGTGTAATTTGTTCTGCCCTATCAACGTTATTTATTGATACTAGTAAAACTATTTTTGAAAGTTATGAGAAGAAAATCCTGCCGATAGTTTAAAAGAAAGACAATGGATGCTTGCAGAGGAAACCTTGTCTGGATGCATTTTGAAATTGTAAGTCCAACTCATGCTTAATGGAAGGTTTGCAGAGGACTTTTATCATTTCAGGATGGAGGTACTTCAAATATTAGAAGGCATTTATCCAGCAAGCACCCTACTGTGATGCAAAACCAAGCCCAACAGCAGAGACCACAACACAAATGGCAGCAGCAGCATCAACAACAACACCAGCAAATACAACAGCCACAATGCTTGCTTTTTTCATAAGCGTCTCTGCTGCAACTGATCAACATAACACAAACAGACATTCAGGACAAGAAAAAGCATTACCAAAGAAAAAACAGAGACAATCCTCCATGTGGGCATTTGTCTCAAGGCCCATGTTGCCACTGCTCAGAGCAAGGCAGGCGAAGCTCTTGTGATAATGATATCCATGGATTTCCAACACTTTTTCAGGTGTTGATGACAGTGGCTTTAGGTCATACTCTGAGGCACTTTGTTCATCTTATGTGCTTCCCTGAAGAAACACATTATCCAGACAGTTATTACCTGACCTATTTAAGAAAGTGAGAGGTGATATATTATGGGGGGGGGGGAATCCAGATGGCACCCGCTGTGTGCCTACCAACTGAGTGCTGGACCTCTGTCACCGCAATAGGCTTCATGTCTGGTACATGTCACTATTTAAGTGACTTCAAGCTACAGTCACATTTGTTAGACTGTTTTGAGCTCACGGAGAACCACACAGCAGCACATCTGGCCAAAAAATTTGGAAGAGCAGCAGAAGACTGAGCCATCAGCAATAAGATCGTTGCTTGTGTTACTGACTGTCACGGTCCCTGGATGACTGGGGAATTATCAAAGAGGCATGAGAGATCCTGCAGCCTTTCAAAGAAATGACTGTGGAACTCAGTTCAGGGAGGTACGTAACATCCTGGTGACTGGCACCTCTGTTGAACCATCAGAGTGAATAGAATTAAGTTGTGGTACCCAAATCCCACCCAATGATATCATTGGCTAATCTCAAGGACATGAATGCAGTGAATGGTTTACTGAGGCTGGATGTAGACAGACACCAAAATTGAAATTGAACATCAAACCATACAGTGTGAACATGGTGTGCCTTAGAGTCAATCTCCAGGGCATTCAGGGGAGGATGGGAACCACAGAAGTTGAATTGATGAAGAGACATCCTAATTAGCACCTGATTATTATTGAAATATCAAGATGACAGAATACAAATTAAAAACATTTTTGGGGGAGGAATTACTCATTTGTCTGTACAGGTGTTGAGACCATGCCTTCTACATGTTACAACTATTGAAATAATAGAGATGAACATATGATATTGTTGAATCTTTGTTTTTTCCAGCATACTAATTTGATTTTCCTACCCTGTAAACAACACTGAAGTTAAAACAGTTTTCTTAGTGACAGACATGCTCCCTCATATGAGTCTCATGGATAATTGAATGAAGATGATGACACCATCTAAATAGAGCTGACTGAAGTCTCCCCTGGATGTGAACCTCAGACACAAAGGCAGCACCACTAGAAATAATTACAGTCTGAAGTTAATATGCAGTTGTGACCCAGACTTCATCCTAGTCTTTGGACACACACTGTGTTCTTTCCCTGCTATAATTGCAATCATCTGTGTGCACACATTCCACCGTTTTACTAGGTTATCTCATCCTAACGATGCTTCAAGCAAGAAAACTTTCTAATTATTAATATCTCTTTTTAATCCTTTAAAGAGACTTGAATAAGTGGAAATACTAGCTCTCTGTTGGTGGTCGTAACTCATTTATACACACCAACATTAGGGCACTTCAAATATGTAATCAGCCAATAGCATGCCAGATAGACAATGTCTCATGTTGACAAGATGAAGACGAGTTGAAAATTAAATCAAACATCAGAATTAATACAAAAGGTAATTTCAGTGACTTTGAACACAGTTGGTTTTTGGTCTTTCCTTTCTTTAAATGGCTGATTTGCTGGTATTTTTAAACACATCTATCTTCAGAGCTTCAGTGATTCTGAAAAATAGCAGAAGTCTTGTGGGTCAAGACATCTTGTTGATTTCAGAGATGAGATGAGAAAGGTCCGACACACTGAAGATGACTGAAAGACGACGAGAATGAACCGTAGATCACACTCGAGGTCTGCAGAAAACCTAACACTTCAAGTAGATGAGCTTCAACCGTAGAAGACCACAGCAGCCATCCCTGAGGCCAGGTGGACAATAGGAGATTGGGTAAAATGTCTGTTCTGAAGTTTTGAATTTGTTGAGAAACAACATGACAGCAAGGATCAATCCTGCCTTGCATAATAGTAAAGACTGAAGTTGCTGCGGGTGTTGTGATGTTTATGGGATGTCTTAGCACCACCTGATCATAGTTTCAACCTCAGTCTGCCTGAGCATTGTTTATGGCCCTGTCCATCCCTGACACTATGCACAAGGTTTTCTTCCACCAAGATTATATATCATGGAATTCTATGGGTTGAAACAACATCCCAATTACCAGATCTCAATCCAACAGATCGCCTCTGGGATTTGGTGGAATGAGTGATTCACATCATGGATGTGAAGTTGACAAACCTTCAGTCAATACAGTACAAACTCTCTCAGCACCTTCATGAATCTCTGACGCAAGGAAGCACTAAGCTTCACAAAATCCCCTCACAAAGTTCTGATGATAGTGAAACAACAGGATGAAAAACTAAACTATATTGACAAAGCAGCACTTCATTGCTGAGACAGTTGGTTTTTCGGCGAAGGCGTCATAAAAGGAGCCTGTGTGCAAATCAATCAGCTCAGCTTTTGCTACCACAAACCTTATTTATAGCTGTGCGTCAGACGTTTACGGCATAACAAACACTCTATATGCTCTCATAGTCAGAATCAGAATCATTTAATCCCACTGAGTGAGCAAGCATTTTTACAAGGTTGTCAGAGGATCACAAATGTAATGGCAGTTGTGTAAAATTATTGATTTACGGTGTTTTCGAGGTCACGCTGAGACTGACGAGGAGGAACATAATTTTGCACCTCATGTATATGTTGGCGTATGTATGCCAAACACAGCAGCAGTTTCATTTTAGCTGTGCCTCAGTTTGACAGGTTAAAAGGTTTGCTGAGAAAATTTACTTTTCAAGAGTCTTATACTGTAGCTATCCTTTCGGCCAGTTCAATAAAAAAAACAAAAAAACAAAAAAAAAAAAACAGTGACAGCTACACTGATTATCTCTTCATTGGGGCATCTGATAATGGTTATAACAATGTTAGCTTTGATCACGTAACAAATAGTGATGACTAAAATGACAGTATCAAGATAATCTCCCCAACTGCAGCTCCGCAGTGGTCAGGATCTGTCAAAGTAAGTTACGGTGACAGTATCCACATTTGTTAACTTGAAGCGATTTGTGCTCGTTTTTCAGTATTTTGAGTATATTTTGATGGAATATTTCACCAATATCAAGAAGCAATCACCAGAAATGTTCTATATTTATTATTGCCTTATTCATTACCATGTCACATGTGTAATATTTACACTGTATTGGGCATAGATCATAACGTCCAACCATTTTTAGTTATTTTTCATATTTTTCAGTGAAATTGCACAATGAAAAAAGACACATAGGGTGATAACACCAAGAAGGCTGAGAGATATGCAGGGGTATCACAATTTTTTCATGTCTAGAAACATATACTGTATCTTAAAATCACAATGAGCATTACTCCGTATGAGTGATACCGACCAGTAGATTTCAGGGGTCTGGCTCATGGCCTATGAAGGGGACATTCTTTCCCTCTCCCATAGCTAAATATGTGATGCCACTCATCTGCTTTGAGCTTAGATCTTCTTTCAGGACAGTTTCCATGAAGCTGATGGGTAATATCCTTTTTTGATTATTTTGCGGTATTACTCCAAAAACATCCTTTGTAGCTCCCACTCCACCTTGTAGAGTAGTGTGCACATATTAAAGCTGATGAATGCCAAATGTCTTTCTTGTGTTTCTGCTATGCAAACATGTATATTAACCTTGAGAGTTAAGCCTTTTCTCAAAGAGCACATTATTACCACCACAAGCCTCAATCATCTCATCAAATGTGGCATCCACATGTCTATTGCTCAGTTCATTAGTGGACCTCATTTTGCTATGTAGCTAACATAAAATCACATCTAAAAAAGAGTAAGAAGTCCAACAAAATTGGTAAAACTGACAGCAAATTGAAAATGTACTACCATTTTCCCATTAGTTTTACCTTTTAATGCACAATCTATATCTTATAATGCTTTGCCACTTTAAGATGAAAAATCAGGTTTCCTGCTTTTTCAGACTTTGAAACTTAACCTTATTAACATGCAATTAGTTACTTTTTAACCAAGAAAAAAAAAAAAAAAAAAAAAAAAAAAAACAATTACCACCACCACATGAAAACAAAATAAGATTTTGTTATTATTTTGGTATTCAGTGGAGATCTGAGCAATAACCTTGAGTCAGTAGGAGTTAAAGTAGCAGATGTAACTAGTGGCCCTGCAAAGCCTCTCTTCTGACACCTGGTTGAGGTCCATCCTGGAACATCCCACAACGGCTCTTTATTGACTTCATAGGGAAGTGGTCAATTCCGTCATATCTCATACGTGTCATCCACAGGCCTGGAGACCTCTTGGTAGCATGGTGTCTTCAGCTTTATTAGACAGGGTGTTTCCTTTCTCAATTTTTAGTGTAGATGAGGCTTCTACCTGCACAAAACCTAAAGTCCTTCAACCATGTTATGACAATGGACAAGCCATACATGACTGAGAGCAAAGTGAATCTTTGAGCTAAATATACCTGGGTACTTTCCTGAAATTGAGTACAGGGCTGCCCAGATCCTCTTTACTCATGGGAATGTTGTACTGAGACACTGATCTTTCCCTTTCCCTCTTGAAAGTAGCATCTAATTTGGCCAAGGTGATGGAGTGAAAAGAATACGATGATTCCTAGCATTAGTTCAGAGGGTGGCAGTAATGTGCTGGGAGTTTTCCAACCACTGACACAATGATATAAAAAAAATTAAAGCATGATAAAATTCGTCCACCTATCGACATTTGCAAAAAATCAAGAGGAATTCAAAAGTATTTAGTTTGATACGTCAAAGACATTTAAGTAATTAGTGTTGCGGCACTGTACACTGAACCAAAACATAATCACAGAAAAAGAAAAGTTTGCTCTCATATCTGGGTCTCTCGACGCTCATGCTGGTATTTTTATTTTTGAACAATAAGACCGACCTAATAAATATGCTGGACAGCTGTTATGAAGTGTATTCTGCCACAAACCAGTTTGATCATGTAAGAAACCTTCACTGTGTCACTGTGTCATCAATAAATACAACTACACTGAACAAAAACATAAATGCAACACTTTTGTTTTTGCTCCCACAATTAATGAGCTGAACTCAAGGATCCAAGACTTTTTCTATGTACACAAAAAAACCTATTTCTCTCAAATATTGTTCACAAATGTGTCTAAATCTGTGTTAATCAGCACAGAGTATCCATCACCTCAAAGATCAAGATGCAGGATTATCGCACAGGTGTGTCTTAAGCCCAGTTTCCACTGTACAAAACGAGCTGGGATGTAGCAGAGCGGTACGGAGTGGTATGGCAGAGTGTACACGGACACAAATCTGTTCCACGTTTCCACTGCACAGAGTGGTTAAAATGTATGCGGCATAGTGAGCTCCGCAAATGTGTGACGTTGCAACAGTTGTCTAAGCCGGGTGCAGCCGACCTGGACCTTGTGAATCCTCAGTTGTTGTTTACATACCCCGCTTTGCACTTGTGATTTTGTTAACCTTTTTCTTATTTGCAGTCATGGAGCTGCAGCCTCAACTTCTTTGCTGGTTTGGAGAGAGTGAACGCCAGCTGGTAACGCAGTGCCAACAGTGTCACGTCACCAGTCGCTGTTGCCTCACCGACAATGTGACAACGCGTCACCAACGACGTGACAGCTGCAACTTCCGCATTGGGACCAAGAGATCAGACACAAACAAATCCGTTTTTTCAGGACCAACGTAAACGCAAAAAAACAACAATAAAATCGCAACAACCCCACCAAAAAACAACCAGTTGAAAGCTCAACGTGTCTAACAACAGAGGATTCCTACATATTAAAACATTGCAGGCGTGTCATAAATCACTGACCAATCAGCAGATGGCTCCTCATAATCAGATCATTTCAGTTGTGCTGGGTATTGTTGAGGAAAGTTTATATGACATATATGATATATGTTTGACAGAATTACGTAGTAAGTGCAAACATTGTACATGTTTGTGTCTTGTGCTACCAGACTGGAGTCGGAGGTATTTCACACACAGAATAACTTGGCTTTCAATATAGACTTGCAGGAGGCAGGTGGAGAAGGAATGCATCGGTCAGGGATTGCAAGCAGACTCAAGTTACCATCTTGCCTTAAAAGTTGTGGTTAGTTAGAGAAAGTATAAGTGCTTTCCTTTTTGAAGTAGAGACAAGAGCCGTCCCACCATGTATGGAATGTCAGATGAATATAAAAGAGGAAAAGAACATGTTAGTCAGTCTGTATCCTGATCTGATTGGGGGTTTATATCTTTGTGAGAAAGAATTCTATTTTGAGTCAAGTTCTGGAAATCTCTTGAGTATCTGTTTGGCAACTCTCCTCCATGATGACCTCATCATTACCTGTTGTGGATCGAGTGCAGCCAAATGAAAGATGTCATGGTTTTTGTTTTTTTCAATAGACCCCTCCGAATTTACTCGAGTAGCACTGGGGGAGAGCTGCTGGCTGGTAATGTTTGAATTTATGTACTTTGTTTTACAAAGTATATGTAAATCCAAGGTAAATCTAATTGGTTTGTTTGCATTCAATAGATTTGCCATGTTGAAATTGTGTCAAGTTACAGCATCGTCTAAATTAGAAGAGATGTGTTCCCACATGTCCGAAATAAACTTTTTCAATTCAATTTCAAAAAGGAAAGCAGCTCTATAAAGTCTATACTGCATTAACTGAGTAATTTACTTACCTTGAAATCAGATTCACAAATGGGGTGTGAACTTTTTTCCGAATAATGTCTTTCTTTTGGAATCGTCACAGAACGTGCCGGACTGTATTTGTAAACACTGAATTTTCTGCAGATATTATATCATATTATTATATTATATCCAAGTATTGTTGAATAACTCCACCTCCTCAAACAACATTTAACATGTAAACAGATTAATATTAAATGTTTTCACTTGATGAAATAAATGTATTTAGATCAAGATTTGTATTTGTTGATCACATTTGAATTGTATCATTAAGATTCAAGAATGTAATATTTTTTAACAGATGATATTTTTAAGAAATCTGGTCAAAATAGACAGTGTTGTTAATAATAGGAACGGGTTTTCATACTTCCCTGCTCTGCTGCCTTCACTCTGTCTCGTGTTGCTGATAGATCCTGCACATCTGGGCTGTTTGGGTGTGACACAGTGCTGCTAACTGACACATGTTCAGCTCTTGGTTACTTCTCAGCTCTTGATCACCTTTCACTTGTGAGATCTCAGTACTCTTCAGTTTGGAGCTTATTTTACGAAACAGGATGTTTGTAAAGATTCATTCATGTTCAATAATGATTAGTACAATTTCAACCCTGCCCCATGTGCATGTGTTTTTTTTTTTTTTTTAAAAAAGCAAAACAAACATAACCTGACTGAGTGTGATCAGAAACCTGTTTTCAGAAATGGAAACCTTCTAAAAGCATCTTTATGAGAACATGTTCAGTGAGTAGAATATGGGAAGTACTAGCTCTATTAGGAAAAGAGTTCTGTATTCATGTTGCCCCTTGTTGCATCACTAGCTTCTCGTTGCTCTCATCAGACACCAAAATCCATAGATCAATAGAGTGTGATCAGCCTGCTAATTAGAGCAGTCAAACATTTGAAGAAGGAGCTGGAAACGATGGAACAACACAGTGAACCCACTGGGGGCCTTTCAGGCTGCACGATCTCTGTTTCACAATTGACTGGTGTATGACTTATCTTCATGTTACGTTACCGGCTATTGAAGATTTTCTGGCATACAGTCTGTGGTCCTCTGGAGGGAAGTGCTATATAAATAAAATGTGTGCTTTAACAGCATGAGAGTACAAGTTTGATTTTCCAACAGCAATATCGGTGGATGTTATATCATTCTGTGGAGGGGACCAATACATGGAGATCTGAACAGTTTCTTCAGTGGGAAAACCTTTGAATGTATTTGTGTTCCTGGAGTTGTTGACCATTCATTTTGGCCAAAGTCACTTTTCATGCACGCTTATTTCAATTTCTTCCTCAACACTTAAACCACTATAAAATCTTGACTTATTTGTAATTGACATCTATGCACATTTTGTGGAAATGTCACATTGCTGACAATGCCCTTGATGGACATTTTCAAACTCTGTAAGTGGTTTCAATTTATTATCATTTGATGTATCTATCTCTATGGTGCCAAATACAGCACAGCCACTTAAAGGCACTTTTACAGAGAAAAAATTGAACATGAGCAGAAGAGATGGTGGAAAGGAAAAGCTCCCTTTTAAAAGGAAGAAACCTCCAGAACCAGACTCAGTGGAGAAGACTTTCTGTTGTTCCGGTTGAGGTGAGGCTTCAAACCGAGGGTCTGTTAAGTGAACACTGGAGGACGTGCTCAGAGACCGGCAGTGGGAATCTGTCACCAATAATGTTCAAGTTCACTTCTCTAACCTCTTTGTCAGTTGCTCTCAGTCTTTTGTTTCATAATGCACCCCCTGTAAAATAGTTCTTCAGCCAAGGAAACTCCCAGAAATACAAAAACACTGCCAGAGTCTGATGTAATAAGCAGTAACTTTGTAACGGTGTACTTTTTAAAATAAAAACAAAAATATTTGGAAGGAAAAATTGACAAAAGACGTCACAAGAAATAGTGATAAAGATTTGTAAACATAAAAACAATCATCTTAACTTGTTATCCTTTAGGTTAATGATATCCTGTAGATCTGTTTTAAACTGAATAAATATTTAATAATGTGTCAGGAGAATTAACAGTAAAGACACTCAGGGAGACAGAATACCCAGGAATCAGACTGAGAGTGATTAATATTAGTTTAAGACAATTGTATTATATTATTCATACAAAAAGAGACAATGTCACACTTTAACCATTGCAAGATTGTTCAGCAGTATGTCGAACTATAAAGTCAGACTGCGTCTTCTTAAAGGCTGGATTGTGTGTGTCTTTGTGTGTGTGTCTCTGTGTGTGCATCTGTGTGTTCGTGTGTGTGAGGTTTGTCTACTGAGTGTGGTTGGAGCTGTTGTGCAGGGGCCTGCAGCGATACACTGCGATCCGAGGCCATCAGGCCCGGCACCACACCCCGTTCGCCCGGCGAC
>OMNM01033894.1:0-25745 GCA_900302745.1 Parablennius parvicornis | reverse complement strand
AGTTTGTCCGGTCAGTCTGAACCTGTCTGCATGTGACACACGCAGGCATCTGTCACTTCAAAATCTTCCAGCTGAATCAAAGGGAATCACGGCTACAGCACCTCAGCATTAGCAATGTTTTATCCCCCTCCCTTATCCCTTTGTCTTCTCTTCACTCCCAACCTCATGACTTTGCACTTTCCGGCTGTTGTTCTCCAGAAAAGAGAAACAGGATAGGATGCTTAAAGTCCCTGACAGAGATACCATCTTAAATGGCACAGACTCCACACAATGCATTAGCCTCACCTTAACTGTCCCGGAGAGGCACTTTCCAAGCAGCCCCGGTGTGACAATCGGCAGGAACACTGGCAGCCGACAGGGAAGAAAAGAGATTGGATCAATATGGAGGTAAATCGGAGAGGCTGTCACCCTCTGAGCAAGACAATGGAAAGCAACTTTAAATCCCTTCACTGAGAGGATTAGGAAACTCTTGGTTCATCGCAGCATGACTAACAAGCTCTAAACCTTGGTGACAGAAGGGTCATTGATAGACATAAATATATGGCAAAGCGATCTGATTCATTTTTGAGAATCAAGTGATTTTTTTTTTTTTTTGTATTTCACCAATGCAATAAAATTGGTTGATAACAAGTTGAAATGCTCCAATATCTTTTTTTTCCTTTTTCTTTTTTTTTTTTTACAGACTAGCACTGGTACCTTTGCCAATAATAATTACTGATAGAAGTAATAATAATATAATGAAAACATATCTCTCAAAATGACTTCTAAATTAGTTTTCATTTGATGCCGTTTCTTTATTGACTGTAACAAATAGTAATATAGTCAATTTTAATGTAGTAAGAAAAGAATGTTTTAGTTAGATATAGAATTCTAGATATAGGGTCGTCATACTAGTGTGATTGATGCAGCCTAAGTGTTGATTTCAGACTATACGGCCTAAGAATATTGAGATATTCATAAGAGGCTATATCGCCCAGCCCTAACTTGAACAAAATAAATAAATTAAGAAAAAAACTAAGCAGCTGTCTAGTTTATACATCAGAAATAGGTTCGATTAGCTTGAGCATATTGAGTTTCTCTTTGATAAATGGTTAATTCTACTACATGTTCAGATAACATGAATGAAATGAAATCATCTGAATAGGTGGAAATGTGTGACATGTGACAACAGGATATTAACTCAGAAAATAAATGTTTTGAGTGAATCAATACTGAAAGCAGCTGTGTATGAACCAGTGAAGCTATTCTGAAAGCTGCGAGTTACTCTCCGTGTAAACAAGAACAATCCCCACCCCCCCCCTTGACTGAGCAGCTTTCACACGGATTTTGTAAAATCACTGTAAGGAGCTCCCCTCAATATGTTATTTCTTTCCTACAGCACAGAACCAATGTACAGTAAGGCCATCTAGTATGCTGCATTCAAGACACAAACAAACCATCTTGCTGTGTTAGAGTCTAGCCAACAAAAATATTGTTCATCGTTTTTTTTTTTTTTTCACTGGGTTCCTCGTCGTACATTATACTCTTCTTAACTTACCTCTAATTAGACGATTGTGATACCTAACTGATTGTTGACACTTGGAAAGAGAATGGACTATTTTTCATCCATCAAAAATGTTCTAATCCAGATCGTGCAAGTGAAAATGAAATGTGATCTGGGAGACAAAAATAGTACAAAACCTTTGCAAACAGGAGGTCGAACATATGGTGTTTGTTTATTGTTTATTCCTTTCGCTTCACCCTTCCTACAATGCTATGAATGAAATTAATAGATATGCTTTTATGAACTAAATTATCTAAAGCTTTAAATGACAAACATCATTGTAGGATTAATTAGTAATATTAAATCTACTCGTAGACAGCAGTTGGCTGGATGTTATGACAGTATGGAGTTATTAGACGTACTTTGGAAAAGTGAATTTATCTGTATTTTCAGGTGTAATCCGGCCTTTATAACAGGCTTCAAGAAGAGCATGTCATCAATAGGCCCAGTACATACGAACAATTCTTGACGGCAAAGAAAACAATGTGTTCAACTTCAGGGTCCCAAGTGAAGTACACCACTCAACGGTTTCCTAAAATCCTTCTGAGGCCTTTATTCACGTTCACCTGAGATCAGCCGCAGCCCTTAAATGTTGGATAATGCAGTATTGAAGATAGATGGACAGATGTATGATGTTTACACATGAACCAAATCAATTAGGGAAAAAAGAAACCCCAGACTATTGTGAAACATCAACCGTTTCTTGGTATCTATGTCATTTAAAGAATGTGCTGGACCAAGTACAAAAAACTATAATTCCATTGAAGCAGGTATTGGTAAATTAAAGGTAATTTACACTTTGTGTTTCTAATTGTGGACGAGAAACCAGATTTGGTTTATTAAGTTTGAATGAAATTCACAAAAAAATATTAAGAAGTATCATCACCTTTCCTCTACATATTTGGATATTTCTAACCTATAAATACATCAGTACCTTCAGCATTTTCTCTAAAGCATATTCAAGACGATAACCGATTTCTGTGAATAATAACACTTGATCTGGATGACTTCCATGCAGTTTTGAAGCATATTTTGATATTTCAGCTCAGGTACTACTTTGCTTGAATCCCACCAAAGATTTTAAGTGAGTCTGGAAACTCACCCACTCAAGGACACCCCGGGGGTAATTCCTTATTGAACTTTTGTTTGACTTTGGCATCACTGTCTAGTTAGAAAATCCATCCATCAGTCCAACTTCTATACCGATTTCATCCAGACGGAGGGGAGCTGGAGGAAATCCCAGCTGACATTTGGTGAAAGGCAAGGTACACCTTGGAACAGGTCGCCAGTCCATCACAAGGTAAATGCAAATAGACAAACAATCATCCAAACACACCTTAAAGCTACACCTACTGAATGCGGTGCAATAGGTCAGATTTTATACGCCCCCACCCCCTCCGTCAGCGATCTATATATAAATATAAAAGAAATGGAATAGCATTGTTTTTCTCATTGTATCTCAGTTATAAGATAACATGCGTCCCAATTTACATGCTTAACTGATTTCAAATATATTATAAATGGAACAAAATAAAAGTCCTGTAAATAAGTGAATAAATAATAGTAACAAATTATAAAGGAACATCAAGCAATTTAAATAATCAATTCAATTCAACTTTATTTATATAGCACGAAATACAACACAGTCATTTCTAGGTTCTTTTAACAGAGAAAACCCAGCAAATCCACATGAGCAAGCAAATGGACTGCCATGGTGGAGGGAAAAACTCCCTATTCGTCTTTTCTACCCAACATGGATTACAACAGGAGATACTCTTACGGTTAGTATCGGATTTTTTTTTTTTTTTTTAATTCAGTGATATTATGAGCCCTGAAAGCTTAACAGCATTTTGTAAAGTGGGATAACTGAAATCAATTGTAATAGACTGCAAAAAAACAAAGAACGAAATTAAATTGACCTTTGCTGGATTATTTCTTTATTTGTGACAATTCTTAACAGTAAAGTTGAAAAGCGTGTCTATTGTGTTCCATCAAAAAAGTTGCCCATTTTTTATTTATTTATTCTTTTTTTTTATGCTTTATCAGCTGCATTGCAGAAAACTTTGTCATGGGTGAAGTCTTACGTCATATCACTTGAACAATAGTAAAAATGTAAGCAAATATCCAGTCTCATATCACGGTATGAAGCAAAATCAATATGAAGCATGACCCTACTTTTAAGTTAAATTTCCAAAAAGCTGCGTCATTAGAAATTGACTAGTCTCTGAAGACTCAGCAGTATATATCCAATTGTGTATGGATATATGGGAGCCCGACAAACTGCAAGCAGCAAAGTCTTTTGGACGATCATTATAAATCACTTCTCCAGCAGCTTACATGAAGGAAAATAATGTCATTAGCATGTCAGTGGTTCATTAAATGATGCTGCTTTACAAGCTTACAGTAACACTTTTACAGCACCTCGGTGTCTCACCCGTCATGGCATGGTTAGGTCTACATAGGTTGACGTATAGATCGTGCTGGCAGAGGAGCGTGACAGTTCACTCGATGTACACTAGCGGCGTTTGGGGACTTTAGTAATCTTTAATGACCTGTCATTGGACACTTTCCTTTACTTTTCTCTGCCATCATTATTTTATGCCCATTTCGGTGGTGGAAGGGTATGAAAGCATGTGCTGTATAGAGAAGGAGTTAAAGGCCCAAGGAAGTCTTACAAACGTCTATGTTAGATTACGTTTTTCTACTTATTTTTAAAGCCACTTAAGCTCTGAAGTTCTTAAAATTGTATGTAAGTGTATAACAGATTTTTGTCTTGAATGATTTTGGCCAATGAATGTTGGGGGCTAGGGATACATTTTTGTCTGTGTGTATTTATTGGTATGTATGTATGAATGCATTTTACCAACCTTCACAAAAACTTAAACCCAAATTGCATGTAATCTTCACGGATGATTTGTCATCATCTGAAGACCTTCTTCTTTTGGGTTTAATGGCAGTTTGCATCCATAAAGTTGCTTCACCGCCACTTGCTGGTTCTATTTACCTACATTGTTTCCCACCGCTCTCGCATCTGAGATGCACCTCATGGAGGAGGTCAAAGGAGATCAGCGTTTGTTGCTATGGAGACGCTCCGGAGCTCGCAGCTAATATCTAGGTTCCGCAAGTATCCAGAAACACCGGTGTGAGCACATTAACTTGGTTTGTGGTTTATCTATGTGACCCATCTCAGTGTTTCACACAGTGAAGTTGCTATTAGTGATTTTAGCATTGACATGCTGGCAATGCTAATTCGGGTCTGCATACAAATGCGCCGTTGGTGAAGGTATGCATTCTACCAAGTGGCCCTTCTAGTTTAGATGTAATAAAAACATAGTGAAGAAAAAAAACAACAACAAAAAGACACAAACTGATGAACCCTAGGGGGTCATGTAAGTTAGACAATGCAACATTCAGATTTTCAGCCCATCTTAAAAAAAAAAAAAAAAACCCTCCACAAAATGCCAAAGTGGATAAGTGCTTGCTTGTTCTCCCCCCATGTGCATACTTTAAACCCTCAATGAAATATGCCTTAAGTGACAATATGAAATGTATAGTGTGGTATATGATAGGAAAACAGCATTTCAAACATCACTGAGTTTTGTATTTCACAGAATTGGGCAAGTTTTCATCAGTGAATGTGGCAATAATACCAGATTTGTGCAAAAGACTCACAACTGCCAGGACATAAACCTGAACATACGCCATGTCTTTGATCTCCTTGGGTGAGGCAGCCAAAGACGGGAGTGACGGAGCCAGCGAGGAAGATGTGCTGTGATGTCATTGCTGTTTATCTCTCACCCAGCTCTGATGTTTAATTTATTGGAATGAAGGTCAAAGCAACTGTCTCAGCTTAAGAAAAAATAAGCTACCATATTTTTTTTTTTTTTCCAACCTTATGCTCCTCGTGACAGGAAATTGCAAAGCACATTAGGAAGAAAAAAAAAATAAAAATGTTTTCAGAACAAACCCAGTGGGGAATTTCATTGATGGCACAACTCCATCCATTACAAAGGCAATTTCTGCTTATGTGGAAATTTGATTCTGCGGAGACAACACAGTCAATTTACTCTGGTTGTGATAACACGTCGTGGTTTGGTAACCTTTGCTCGCCCTCACAAAAGTCCCCACTTTGGTTTGCATGTATTTGTAAATACAAACAGACAAAACGTGACAATGGTTGAATTAACCCGGAGAGCTATATTTTTGGTTGTTCGCTATCTCCCTACACTCTCGGGGATGGACAGCTTCTATTAAAGCAGCTCGCCGGAGCGAAAGATATTAAGTTCCGCATCTCACACCACTTTTCATGATGCAGTCTGGCTGTGTTGTGCTGGGCAGTCGTGCAGAACTTGTTCACTGAGGCCATTTCAGCTGCATCTCAAGGGGGAGCATCTCGCATCCATGTAATGCACGCCCGTCACATGTGCAGCCTCTCAGACGTGCTGCTTCTTGGGCTGGGCGTGCGG
Source organism: Parablennius parvicornis (assembly GCA_900302745.1). Classification (NCBI taxonomy): domain Eukaryota; kingdom Metazoa; phylum Chordata; class Actinopteri; order Blenniiformes; family Blenniidae; genus Parablennius; species Parablennius parvicornis. Next base: position 19,736 of record OMNM01033894.1, on the reverse strand, counting down.
TGTCTGATACCAGCTAAACTACTTATTTCACCCATGTGACATCAAATATTGATTGAACTATCTCACATTGAGACGCTTTGAATTCAGTTATTTACAAAGGGAAGATATGTCACTGTGTCATGCTTTAATGGTTCCACATTTGATCGACGTTGCTTTTACAAATGATTTTAAAAGCAATACAGAGGCAGAGGTCAGTTCTGTTGCAATGCAAGATGAGGGGCTCTGATCCAAGCCTGGAGTGTGTTAAGGGGTCTTTCTGTGAATATCTGGCTTCCCCAAAAATATGCTGGTTAAGTCAACTGGTGACTTCAAAGTACCCATAGGTAGGAAGATTGAAGATTGGTTTGGTTGGTTGGTTGGTTAAATGGTTGAACTGTTATTTGTTGATTAGTTGGTTGGTTGGTTGATTTGTCGGTTGGTTGGACAAATGGTGAGTCCCAACTGGCCACAGATTTTAAAGTTTCATTCAGTGACATTGTGTTCACCTTGTGACAAATGAATGACATGTCCCGGATACACTCTTCATTCTTATTTGAATATGCTCCAGCACCTCATCAATCTAGTCTGGCAAGGATAACGCAAGTATAGAAGTTGGAGGGGAAAATGACCAAACTGATGAATTTATGGAAAATTCACTACTGACAAATGTCACAAAAAAGAAACACATTTTTGCATGAAAAAACAAAACAAATTCACATCACCAAAAAACATGGTATGTCATTTTTTTTTTCTATTACATGGGGGATCTGGGTTAACACGAAGGGTGGTGGTTGGCTACAACAAGGTTCCTGGTTCAGAGCCTGAAGGCCAATTGGCATGTGGAGTTTGCATGTTCTCCCAGCATCAGTTCCTAGTTAATACATAGGTTGATTACCATGCATGTTTCCCTCCATGAGAAATGTTGAAGGTTTAGAATTTCTTTTGCCTTGTGTTAGCTTTGTTCTAGCCTTCTCTCAAGTCTACCCAGTGTGCATACAGGTATTTTAAAGCAAATGGATGGAATGAATTTGAAAATATTGTAGAGTAATTTAAAAAAAAGTTGACATCAGAAGTATTTTCCCTCTAAAATGACTAAATTACAGTAAAATTGACACATTTACAATACGTTAATGAAAAAGTCAGGCATTTTAATGCAATAGCATTTACTACAATACAACATTTTACATTTCCTTTCAATTACGTGCATACTTTAAAATATGTACTGAGACACATTTAATGGGGATCCTGTATTATTTTGATGAAATAAACGGTATTCCACTGGATTAATATAAACATCAAAGTTTGCATTTAGTTCTTTTTTTAGCAACTCAAAACATCTAAATCTCAAATATTGTGCCAAATGACATGCTATGAAATGTGCATCGGGATCAAACCAAGGAGTAAAGGCAATTGCTCTGTAAACCTCCAGCAAACTTAATCAATTTAATCAACTTCCACCTCGTCCTCCGACTCGCCACTCTCTCCTGTAATCCTCCCCTTTCGACGATCCATGAAGTCTGGGCTCCCGCTACTGAGTGAGGCTCAGTCCTTGTAAATATCACATCATAATAGCTTCTTAATAAGCAGCCAACAGCGGCAGAGTGGCAGCAAGTGACAATTCAGTGTAGTCACTTTAGGTGACAGAAAAGGACGCTCAAAACGGTCTCACACTGGCTGTTGTCAGCTCTGACAGCCTCAAGTGTGTGTGTGTGTGTGTGTGTGTGTATACTCCACCCTTACTGATTCTCCAACACAATCATCAGCAGTCTTAGAAGCAATAAATAACACCAAAAATGTGTTTGTGCCTTTTCTCAGTTTAGTTCTTGACATAATTTTAGAGCACAGAGAGTATGGAGAACAGCCTGGTCAGATTTCCTCGCTGAACAGCCGACCTGCCTGCATGCGGTTGGGCGTTTATTTGATATTCTACATTTTAATATCTGGAATAATACCAGAGTAGCTGAGCCCCCGGGAAATATTCCCAGATAAGTGGGCGGAAGAAAATAAAATCATACTTTTTGGGGGTGTAATTTCAAAATTTGATCCGTTTCCAATATTTTTGTGGTTCCAAAATTATAAATATTTATCACATTTACACAATTAAAACAGCAAAATGGACATGTACTGAGTGTCAATTGGTCATAAAACAACAATTTTAAGATCTCAATCCAGTATTAGTGATGATGTCACGCCCTAGCAACGTTGGGAAACAATAGGCTTGCTGCCACCTGGTGGAGTCACGTCATGTGACAACTGGACAGTGGAACAATGGAAATCGGCTTTTCTAACCCAAAATATATTCCGTACAAAGATCTGACAACCGCAAGGACGCTCTCCACCCAAATAGAAAGCCAACGGTGTATCATACTACCCCGTGCCTCCCTTTCCCCAGAGCGCAACCCGTGACGAAGAAAATTCTGTAATGGCCGCTACTGTGAAAATGTAAGATTATTTTATAACTATCATGGTCTATGCATCTTTTGTCATATCCAAGATATCTTTACTGCCACTTGGTAACCATATAATGGTAAAGTAACAAAGAGTTGACCTTCACTTGTCAGAACCGATCTGGTCTGGCTTTGTATTGAAGTGTGATGAAATATAAGATTAACTGTGTTTTTCCTTTTCAAAAATAAAAAAATATATATACTGGTCTTCTTTTAATAGTTACTGTAAACATTAGTTTGATGTCAATCATAGTGTTGTTTTAGTGTTACATCAGTTATTTGAAGGAAGAGTCTCTATACTCTATTGGCAGCTATTGAAAACAACCATGTAATAAAGAATATGGTTGTTTGTCCATATGAAGGTCTGTGTACTTGCTATTGATAATATTTATAATGTATAGTTCTCTGCCCCTGTGAGTAGGACAAGGACAAACAAGAAGAAACAAGCCTGACGACACCTCAGTATATCTTCATTTTGCTAATGTTATTCAATTTTGAATAAGTTAATAGTAGTGACACTACATGACACATTCACACCGATCATGTCTGAGTTCTACAAATCAATGTTGAAATTAAATATTCAGAGCATGTTAATAAAAGAAAAACCAAAGCATTTCAGTTTGATACAGAAAAAAAAAAAAAGTAATTTCGTAGAAAAATAGAATTTGTTCAATTTATGAAACCTTATTTACAGATCGATGTTGCTTAAGCATGCGTCTTAACAATTACCGGCGGTTTCTCTGCTTCCGCCTTCCTCCGACTCCTCTTACCTGCAATCTATAGAGGAAACAAGACCGCGCGCTTCCTGCTACTTAACTGCTACTGGCCATCTTCAGAAAGCACAACAGATCAGAATTAATAAACCGTGTGGCAGCGGCACCGATTGCAGGTCGGGACAGGGAGAAGACGGCGCAGATTGCTACCTGCATGTACAGATGGCGTCGTGTCGGTGGATCGACTTGTTTGTTGCTCAGTGTGATGCATGTTCTCGACAGGCACCGGCAGCAGACACGCTGAACGTAAGGAGCAGGCGGAGCTTAATCAGATTAGGCTCGGCCAGAGAGCCAAATGGCACGTCGGAAAGCAGCGGAAGTTCGTGTCGTGCTGCGCTAATTCAGTTTATTTCCTCAGGTTACTTGTTCCCTCCATGCCACTTTCCACTGCAAGAAGATCGTGGGCTGAATTCAGGTCACGTGATGTTGTTTGACTTTTATTGAGGAGATTGCGATATCAACAAAAAATAGTCAGCGTTTTAGTTTGATTTAATGAAACCAAACAAAAGGAGAAGAAGTAGAAGAATCCTGTCCCTGTACTCAATGTCACAGTAAATAGGAAAGCCAGCAGAGATGAGCAGTTCTGCATGACAATGGACTTATCTGGGGTGACAGTGCAAGACAGTGCAAGTCAGCACTACGACCACATGAAAAGGCCAGCGTGTTCAGCTCGGCCAGAGTTTCCCCGCACGACGACATTAACATTGCCGTCCATCTTAAAGGCTTCCTGTGGTAAAGTTGAGCCAAAGGCAAGAGCGAGTTCTCCGTCAGATCTCAAAATGGAGCAGCAATTAGGAGCACGCGGTAGTCGCGATGATGAATGCGGTGCCGCTGTCATAAAGTGGGACTCTGACCAACAAGAAGGCCAGAGCCAAGAGCAGTGCACATGTCCAGTCCCTAAGTGGATGTCACACTTTAAATGTCAGGTCTTGATCTGGGCCGACAGGAAACTCTTGAGGAGTGCTTGTCAGAGTACACAAAACTAAAAGCAGATGATTCACTAACAGCTGACGGTGACACGCTGGCTATAGAAGGCCAGATTTTTGAATCACGCGAGCTGCGAGAAACTGTTTTCAACACTTGATACACAGTGTGATTTTTCCCTCTGCAGGCCATGCAGGGAGCTTTGTGTATTCAGTTTACCGTCATGATATCCTTGATTCAAACGCAGCCCATTCACAGTGAGAGCTGCATCACTTCCATACAAAGCTATCAAAACTCATGATCACAGGCCACTGCCTTTTTTTTTCTCCCCCCCCCACGCTGACTCAAGCGGTGAGTCACCCTTTTCAGACTGAATATTTCCTGTGCATTCAGAAAACTGGTGTTGTCATTTAACAATGGAAAACTGTCTATTTTGTGAGCCCACACAGGAAAGTAGAAAATAATTTAAAAAAAAAAAAAACTGCCACCAGAGTGATTCTGGCACTGCACATTAACAAATTACTCATGGCCTTGGCTTTGACTTAATTATGACTTGCTCCCTCCAAAAGAAGGTGCATAATTGTGAAACAACATTACCGGCAAACTCGAACAAATTGGATAAAACAGGGTCTCTAGTTGAAAGTGTCTAATTCAAGGCATCTATATTTTCATGCATGAATAAATAAATAATTATCAGGCAAAAATAAAATGTTTATTTTTTTTTCCAGACGAAGCGCTTTGTTGATGTATTTTCACGTGCCTGCAGCGGGGTTTGCTGTGGCATCTTGAGCAGTGACCCTCTTTAATGTCTCTTACGGACGCCGATAGCATGCCGGTCAATTCTAGACAGGCACCAAACAACTACTCTTAATTACTCTTGTCGGATTTTTCACAGAGGCATTGCTGACAAATGAGCTCTCCTCTGCATCCTGTAGCTCCCCCCAAAAATGTTAAGAGCGTGTCAAGTTTAGGTTAAGCTGTTGCTAAGATGGATGAGTCATTTGTCTTCTCGTGTCCCGGGTCGAGGAAAGTTATGGCCGAGACTCATCCTCATGCACGTCCAGGTCCCGCTGCAGCCGGCCTCGAGCCGTCACAGTAAATTAAGGCCAGGTGAAGCCAATGTCAATCAACAAAGTAGTCTATGGAGAGGAGCTGAGGGAAAAGCAGTGTAAACACACCGAGTCAAACTGTGCAAAAAAAAAGGAAGCATAGAATGAATACAATTAGCCTACATGTAGTTAAAGGCAACAGACGACCATTCAAAGTCATATTTAAATCAAAAGAGTCAATCTGCCTGTCAACTGTATTAAAAAGTTTGAATGAAGTCCAGTTGGTTAGTCCGAAATGAGTACCATATATCAATGCTTGATTTTACCATTAACTTTTTGAAGCCGTTTGCACTGACTGATCATGTTCAAAAGCATTCGACAGTGTTATGCCCTGTTTACATGACAATGTTTCAAGTGAAAATGCATAGTTTTCGCGATTTAGTTTCAACAAAGTTTTGTTTTTTTTTTTATTTCTGAAAATGAGGTGCGTGTATATGTAGCAATGGCAGAAATGCTAAAAAAAAAGATGCGTTTCACGTTGGGCCACGAGCCAGTGCTTTTTTTTTTGTTTTGTTTTTGTAATGAAGCCACAAACCCACACAGAGAACGATACACTATAAACGATAACAATGGGGACAACACAGACATCTGAAGGAGAGATGAGAAAGTTGGATTACTACTAGTTACTAGAGGTGACTCCAAACTATAAAACTAGAAGTCCCGTGACACTCTGCAGGCTGACATTGTTGTTATTGTCGCTGGTCCATTGTTCATGCACAGTAGCAGCGTTTCAGAAAAGTTGCCTTTTTTGAAACGTTTTGTCGCATATGAGGACACTTAGATGTACGGACTCGGGGGGGATTGAACCTAAAAACACAACCTGCTCTCCTTGTCAATGCTGCTCTGTGGGTGAAAACACAATTCAACCCAGGTAATAATGTCAAATTGGCCCGTTTGTGACTCGACCTCTGCAGCAACAGAGGCCGTTCTGTGCAGTTTGAGTTGAATATGGTTGCTTATTACACCAATGGAGTACATGTATACTGTGCGTGTGTGTGTGTGCATGCACGTGTGTGCGTGCTGTCAATGCAGATGGAGAAGATTCTGGTCAGAAATGAATGGTCTCTGCAGGAATAAGTGTGTCCGATGGATGCTTGACTGAATAAATGGTTTATTGTAAAAAGCTTGCACGTGCATGTGTGTGTGTGTGTGCGCGTGCTGCTGCTGAGGTGTAAGAAATGTAAAAACAACTGGAAGCCAGGCAGGTGATGTTTTGAGCACCAGCGTTTCTCATCACGCCAGCCAGATGTCTAGATCACACTTCAAAAAGTGTTGGACTGTACCTCCCACCCACTCTTTCCAAAACTACTCCAAGTCCTGAAGAGAAGCTAGCCAGGCTTAAACAATCAAACAAGACAGCCATTAGAAGAGACGCAAAAGAAAACCGCTCATGTGACTTGGCGACTGAAGGACAGGTAAAGGTGTAAAAAAAAGACACTTTTCTTAGTTGTTCCTCTTTGTTTTTATTGAGACCGAACACAGTTTTAAATAGAGGGTGTTAAATAGGATTCATAAGAAAAAAATAACCCAAAAAGTTCACTCAATGACCAAAAGTCCAATAACTTTGTCTAAACTCTCATATTAAGTCCTAATTTTCTTTTTTTGAGAGCTAATGTGAAGTACAGGATCTTTCAACCAAAGCACTGATTGGTAATTGAAGATTACACATAAAGAAATAAGTTTGAAACATACTTTAACACTTTCAAGACAGAATCAAGTCATCTTTTCAAGCACACACACAAAAATTCCTTTGCAACTCATCAAATTTTGCTCAATTTCAATATACGATGTTTAAACTAACTTAAAACCAAACATTTAATACAGTTTCACCCCATAATTGGTCCTCCACAGACTCTGTTGCACATGTTGCTCTTTGATATTTCGAACTCACTCGTGATACAAAGCAATGCTTAATAAACACAGCTCACGATACAGTTAACTATAAGATTAACATAACTATAACATTCCTTGTTGATCAGAAATGAACATAGTTATACAAAGACTTAACCAGTATGCTTCTTAAAGTCTTTCTTTTGAATGACATTTTTGTAAATGCTGTTTTTTTTTTATGTCATTTTCCTTCAATGCACCAAGTGTCAGTAACCTTTCAATCAGTTCCGGTCATAATTCTTCCCATCTTCAGCAAGGATCCGAATTTCAACAAACTGAGGTCACCTTTAAAAGTGGCAAGAATTTATCATGCACATTTCATGGCATAGTGGTGCACATATGCAGGTACACAGCGGGCTCCCCGCATGTGGGCAGGAGGATTTACTGTACACTTACCTAAAAGTAGCTGCAGATACGCATCAGCGCACAGCCAGCAGGGGAAGGCTGCACTTCCAGATGAAAGAGGTCGTATTTCTGAGAGTTTATGTTCTGCTCATTCAAAGGCTACTTGATAACTTACTCCTACTGCCTTTCTTGGTGGCAAATTTTACCGCACTTGTTGATAATCAGCCCAGTCTGCATCGACTGGGAGTGAAATTTAACTTCTGGCTTTGTTTTAGCGGCCACAGAGGAGGCACAGTAGCTGTATTGTGAACTGCATTTTGAAAAGGTGCCGCATTTAAAGTAGAAGTACTTTTGTGCCAGATCTGTGTTCATTTTTTAGATTACTAATCTTGCCAGCCTCTGCTATTCTTCCTATTGGACTGAGAAAAGACAAGATACTGGATTGGACAGGCTGGCGCTAACTGGTTAGTATCATACACACAGAACCACACATGGACATGAACACAATTACATTTGTTTCCTTTTGTTTGCACATTTTCAAAATGATAGAAGAACAGTCAAACTGTTCCTTTAAGAGCCACATCACAGAAACATCTGCACTGAATATGGGAGGCTATAAAGAGAATGACTGCAACCCCTCCTCTGACTAACAATGGTTTGATCCATTACCCTATCTGTGGATCAGTGGAAGTGTTCAAGATGTGGGTTTTTAGATGTAGATAGTTCCTTTATGATAGTAGGTATATTTTCTCAATACAATGGAGGTAGAAGTAACTCAGATAATAAAGAAAAAAAAAAAGAGCGAGATAATACAAGCTGATTCGTCCTGGCTGAAAACTAAACCAGGACTGGACGAATGAAGGTGCGGAACCTCACTAACCGTTTGCCACTAAAGAACTAAATTATAAATTACAGTGTAACATTGGTAACTGATAGATGCCAAGGTCTGTTAATATCATAAAATGTGATAAGCATTCGGAAGTGCTGCTCTCTGCAATATATTTCTACTTGCTGAAAAACGTCTACATGCTGTATCTGTGATGTGAATTTGGGTGCAACATATAGACTTAATGTGGTTTGAGCTGTTTGCTTGTACAAGCCCTATACACTAGTAACATTCACATATACATGTTTTTAAAATTATAATAAAAAAGTGAGAGAAATATCTCAGAACAATTAAGCTGGCCTGTTTATAAATTAAAAATCTGGATCGTCTTCATTATATGTCACAGCCTTTTTTGCACTTGGCTGTCTTTAAAGTTTTGCTCATTACAAACTATGATGACAAAGTGCACCAGAGACTTGCTGACGCTGCTCTTTTGACTCTATGCGGTGACGATTTCGGTAAAGATAAATGAATTGAATGGCATTTTGCTGGGGAAAGAATTTTTCACCCGTGGTGGTGTTATCAGCCTTCTTGGTATGAAACATTAGATTTCGGGTGAAGCATTACACATCTGCTGCGAGTTCTCAGTTGCGAAAAAATAAATAAATAAAGTTGAGTGAACTAATAACCCCCCCAGGGGCCATGACATTATACTTTTTTTTTCCCCCCCCTTCTTTTTTTTTTACCGAGTAAGCACTCTAGTTGTTGCACTGAGCTGTGCTGTCAGTAGCACTGATGAGTTGTTTGTTCCACGCCTCCTCGGGGAAATGTGCACCGGTGACCCAATGTTTTAAATATTTTGTTTATAATCTCTTTAGTTCATTATAGCAACATTAAGTCAAAGCATTTTTACCAACAGGATGACGACACAAGAATTCATGCGAATAAGGTCGATTTAAGTGCATGTGTGTGTATTGAACCGCTGCGCTGTGCGGTAGCCGCCTACTTTCCACTCCTCAGCATTTCTAGAGTGACCATTAAATGGCAGCATGGTGGCAGTTAGTATTTAATTTACGATCCAGCGGTGCAGTGACTGTGTCAGCCGTCATGCTCTGTTCGCTGTGCATTTTCCCGTCCAGTGAAAGTTCCTCTGCTTTATAAAACACTCCGTGTTATTTTCCCCACTTCCCAGTGCCAACATGCAGCGCTGTGATGTACATGCCTGCACCCCGCAGCCGATTCGAATGGCGCACACCACGAGCACGTCGGTTTACTGCAGGCGAGGCATCGGGTGTTTTCAAAGATGCCCCGGCTTGTCACTGTGTAGCAGATCGGCATAAACAAGTTTGCCGCTCTCTGCTCCTCAAAAAACCTTGAACGCGCACACCGGGCTGCTTGTCATATCTCCCGTCAATGGACTTATCAATCACAAAGTGTGAACGCCGCACTTTTACACCTGGATGCGACAGGCAGGTTACAGCCAGGCGCCAGGATCGTCTGTAGAAATCAATCCGGTTTCAACACAGGCGGGTAATTTTACATCAAACGGAATAAATTGACAGTGAAGTGGTCACAAGTAGATGTAGGTAGACTATGTTCGGTCGCAGTTACTCAACAGAAATCCATCCATCCGTCATCCATAGCAAATTTATTCCACTTAGGGCTGCTGGAGTCCATCCTGTCTGCCATTAGTTGAAAGGCAGGCAACTCCTTGAACAGGTTGCGAGCCCATTACGGTGCAAACAGAAATGCATACCAGTCGAATAGTCTCAAAAAGTAAAACACTCGGAAAACAGTCAAAATGTAACATAATTTATAGTGAAGCATTTTAAACACAATCCTTACAATATTGTGTATATTCAGGCTCAGCTTACACAACAACAAAAATGAGTGAAAACATATTTTGTTGCATTCTGGCCTTTCGTTTATATATGAACAAAGCTACGTCGAAAACAATATCTGAAGGCTAAGGCTATAGTGGAGATTTGGAAAAATTTCCTATAGGTTTAACTGCTCAAAGTAGCTCTTAATTAGGTGTTTGCGTGGGTTTGTGTCAATTGGAAAAGGATCTGATGTGAACAATATTATTTTTTGAAAACGAACATGGGGAACATGGGGCTCTCTGTAAACATAGCCTTAGAGTCCTTTGAAGCGTTTAATCACAATCTTCAACAACCCCGTTGCATTTCGAAGGCTGCAGAAGTACAAAGGACTTTGTGCTGGCTTCAGGTTTTCAATTTGCATCCAGCCACCGTGCAGGCTAAACATATTCCATTAACTTCTCAAAACCTTTACCTTCAACAGAATTCAGTGGAAACATAACTCACAAGGTCATTGTTGTGATGAGCTGCATTAATTTCTCAAGCCAGGTAAAGTCAGATTGGCCTGAGTGTGGCCAGCATCGTTCCAACCTGGCTGATATTCAATGAGTTGAATTTGATTGTGCATTGCTCTGGTCGAGTTTATATGTCTTTTCTTTCTTTTTTTTTTCCCTGACAAAGCTTACAAGCTACCGTGTTTTCATTTCCCAGAAGAAAGTATGTCAAGCCGCTTTGGTTTTCCGGATTGCTGTCTTGCGGCTCTGTAGGCCTGACTAATGGTAGGTGCCTGCCTGACAGTTGAGCAGTCTTGTACATGAATAAAACACCAGTTGGTTGAAGTGACTAATATTTCTGTTGCAAACACGTGAGTGGGCAGACGTTGAATCATTCAGCCTACTAATCATATGCATCCCTACACCCCTATGAGACACCAGTTAACCTAATATGCACGGATTAGGACTGTAAGAGGAAAGAGGCATACCTGGGAAAATAAAAAACAAATCATGAATCGCAAAAACCAGGGATAAAATCATTGTGTTGGAAGAGTGCTAACCACTACTTCACCTAATCTGACAGATTAGCACGAGTTCTTCGACTTCTAATTCATCCAATGATCATCTTTACAGCTATTTAGAATATCCTCAGGTATCATTTTCATACAGCTTAGAAATACGGTTTTGTAATTTTTCCTAGTCAAGGAATTTTGTTTACACTCATCCAACAGACACATTTCAACCATCCCCGCTGTGAAATCACCATAAATCCACACCAGTATGGGAAAAAACACAATATCAAGGAGACAGACATAAAAGCGTTGAGTTTGAAAGAGCAGTGCCAAATTCGTGATTGAAACGTTAGCTTTAGCAGCATCAAAGATGAACCAATTCAAAACAGCATTTCACACTGCGGGAACACAGACGGGAAAAGCATATAGGGAGTCGACATTTTGAATTACATGGAGCACAAATAAATCTGGACACAAAAGATGAAAAATACACACTCAAGTCCCCACTGAGTAAATTGTCAGTGGGAAATGGATTAAAACCATGTTGTGTGTCTCTCCATTCTTGCTGCTGTCGCTCGTAGTTTTTTTTTTTTTTTTTTAAATCCCCGGGGTTGCTTTGCATAAAGTAACATGACGGAGCCACACTGCTCTTCCACAGGAAAACACAGAAAAAGATGCCACAACTGAAAGTGACAGCACAATCACCTCCGTGACACTAACAAGCGTTAACTGGACTCGGGACGCAGACGTGTCCCCGTTTAACTCCCGCTTTCATTGTGTTCCACATCTTAAAAGGCTCAGTGTGCAAAGCAAGTACTGTAGGTGTTATACAAAATATCAGATAGGCACTTATTTGGAGACAACACTGTGTAGTGTGAATACATTACGGGGAGAGAAGCGACATAATGAGGCTAACGGTGCATTTCCGCCGTGTTCAGTGTCCCCCTCTGACCGAGGCTCAGGTTAGTGGTAACGAGAGGCAAAGAAACCAGCAATGGTCCTTCTGCTTGTCTCCACTCAGAGAGGGAAAGGGGTTAAAGCTTTCCTCCCCTGTACTGAATTTATTTGGAGCATATTTGTATGCTTCATATGCACACAAGGGAGATGACTCATTGTCTTTATGAATCATATTGTCTTCTCTTAAATTCATGTGGGGTTTGGTTGAAAACAAAATAAATGCAGCAAGACATTTCCATAATGTATTTTATTCACTCAGCAGGGCTGCACATCTATCTGTTTTACCAGTAATTAGCACTTTTGAAAGATATTTGTCTCTTAGAGCTGTGATGGATTAAAACCTGGAAACATACCCTTTTGTTTAAGTCTCCAGCTGTCTGTGAGAGATATATTTCATATCATTGGAATAGAACTAAGGGTTCATACCTGAAAATCCCCATCTGGAACTGTTGATAACTAACACTGACCATGTCCTTTTGAACAGATCAATAGAAATGTACTTGGTCATGGGATACAAGCAATACAACTGTACAGACAGATGATACCAGAGGGTGGGAGGCCATGCTACAGAGAATATGCTACCATAGTTGTGGCATACCTGCGATATCTATATATAAATGTCTGTGATGTTGACTTCTGCTTGTGAATCGCTCAAAGCCTGGAGGTGGCGGGGACAGGACCTACATCTTATAAGGCCTGGTAGAACTCTGACATTGTTTGCATCTGGTTTTAAGTAAACCATCATTGGCATGATTGTTTCATGAATTCAACTTGATTCTTTGTAATAAATCGTTTTAACTTCATATTTGAACTCTGACATGTTAATGGGTTGTCCTCACTCTCTGGATAAAGCCAATACAGAAATTGCCTCAATACTGTCTACACTGGGAATGGGGAGGACAGATGGGATTTATGGGTGAGTGTCTGGGTTCATAGATGGATGGTTTAGTGGTACTTGGTTTTGGGGATGGATGATTGGGTGAATAGTTTAATGTGTGTGTTAATGGTAGTGTGGGTAGGTGTTTTGTTTGTCGTGCAGGCTACATTCTATTTATCGGGCCATTGTTTAGTAATACTTGAATATGTTATTTGGTATGAGCCAATATGTTGCATTTGGCTCAGAGGAGGATTCAAAATGCCAGATACTACCAGAGGCAGAACGGAACCTTAGCTTGAAACCCAACAAGAAACAACCAAAGATCCATATGACTCTCACACAGACACAGGTGAAGGACATCAGGGCAGGGAGCAACAATCAGACATGAGAGGGGAAGTCAAGGTGCCTGACACCAGAGTTAGAATCTCAAAATAACACAATAGCTGCCAGATGCTATCTTTTACATGTATTCCATATTGATAGTATAGCTTTTCAGTAATCTGTGTCTTCATAAGCTGCACTTCAGCTTTGTCTTTCCCTCTGTTGTTATCCACTAGCAGGTGGTAGTTGTGGCAGTGTATTTATATATAGAACTTAAAACTGCATTAGAATCTCCAAAGCGCAAGATTTAGTTAAGAGAACACTGATCACATTAAAATATACTAGTCTTTGTAGCCTATCTAATGAAAGCAACGGTGAGCGAAGAAGAAGCGTAAATATGTTCCTGGGCACAAATACACACCATTTCTTCCAGACAGTACACGTTTTAAAGTGAACCGAGAGTACTGCCCACAATAAATCCAATGCTGTGATGTTTTGTGGATGTTTGATTTACAACAGTGACTTATGTCAAGGTCTAGGCATTAAACAAAACAAGCAAACCAAGTGTGTTCACAGACAGAAAATGCACGAACTACGACATTAAAATATAGAGTAGTTGTTTATCATCGGAACGCAGTGTTTGACTAACAACAAGAGAGACAAACAAAATGATATGTAGCCACAGCCTGAGTAATGTTGGAAGCAGTGATCATGTTGTCAGAGTCCGCAATGATGAATTCACCTTTGCTTCTATTGGAAACCATGATGTTTGATTTTATTATAAGGGGTGATAAACTACCGCCTCAATAGACTGCTCGTTTTTCATCAAATGTCTTAATTCTACATATTATTTTCTGGGGGGTTTTTTCCAACTTAGAATTAAATTATTAAAGCACAAAGACTCAAGAGTCTTTGCAAATGAGTGGTGATGTAGTTCAGTGAATATAAATTCAGTTTTTTTTTTTTTCTTCCACAGTGCAACACATGGCACTATATTGCGACAGTGGTGGCTTTGCAGCCAGAGAGGTGGATTTGGGATCAGAAGTTTACAGGTTCAATCCTCACAGCAAACGGGTCAAACTGAGCATTACCCTTGACCCCATCAGCTGACTCTGACTGTCCATCATAGGGGCAATCACATTCACACCAAGGGGCAGTTTTTGAGTATTGGACTTTTTAGAGAAATCAGAGAAGACGTGCAGGCCCAGGATCAAACAATGGATTTCATAGCAGTGAAGTGGTCTTGGAGGATTTTACTGGTAGATACAGACTTTACGAACAGAAGGTCAACACACCTCTATTTTCTCCTAGTGTAATCAGGTGATATCCCAATACAATTTATTACAAGCCCTACACCTAACTTTGGTCACCACTGGTCTCCTAAAGTATAACAAATTGTACAACAGGCAAGTTTAATGATACCTTCTGCCACAAAATACAATGAAATGCCCTATCCTACGTTGCATGATGTAATAGATGAATACAGTATGTGGATATGTTAAAATGTTGAAAATACCCTCACACTGCATACGCAGGAACTGATATAAGAGACCCTCAGATCTACTGAATTAGTTTTTGCACACCTTTTTGGCATCACATTTGCAGTTGGAGCAAATGTGATGCCGGCAAGTGTTGTGCAAGTTACCCAAGTTAAGAATGTAGTTTTTGAATATGGAAAAAAAAAATGAATAGTTAAAAGGGAAAGTGTTAGGGTTTGCTCAGAGGAGGACTCAGGATGCTAGATTGGTGGAGCATTTTCATTGTTTTGCCAAGAAGGTTTGAGACACTGGAGAGCTAGTGGCTCTACAACAGCAACACCGACAACCAGAATGCACAGAAGATGCCCAATATATACCCATCAAAGGCACCAGGTGCAGACAATAAAACACCCAGGCACAGCTGAATGACATCAAGGGAGGGAGCAGCAATCAAACATGAGGAGAAGTCGAGGAGCCGGAGGATTGAGGCCATGTATGTGTGCACGTACCCGGGTATTTAGAAAAAAACTGTGATATTCTTCTATGTTTGAGCCTTGCATTTACACATGAACGCAGCTAGCGAGTCTCCATAAAAGAAGATTCCTGAATACTCCGGCTACGGTGGAGATTTAGAGAAATCCGGTGTCTCAGTTTGCATCTAAAGATTGGTAGTTGTAAAAATTTTTGTAATTGTGTTGTAAAAATGTACAACACAATTGTTGACGTTGTGTTTTTTCCAGGATTCTGATTGGGTCTCATGGCTTCATGCTCCTTGTTACACTGCCCCCTAAAGGTTTGGAATGCCCATAGGAGCTCTGAACCAGGTATTTATGCGGGTCCGCGTCGATTAAGATTTATTTGTAAACTCGAGAGGGAAAAATAAATTTTTAAAAAGAAAACCTGGGTACGTGTAAATGTGGCCTGAAACCAGAGACAGAATCAGAATCTCAAAAGATAGGAGAGATTGTGACACTTTTAATGGTCTTTCTCAGCCTGGCTCTTTCAATACTTTTTACAAAGCTGTCATTCAAAAAAACTGATTCCCTCAATTAGTTTATCTGAGGTAGCAACAATGACTGGGAAGAGGACGCGCTATGGTCTGAATGTGAGCAGTGCTTCTTAGAAGACTAACGAACTGACAGCTAAGTTAACATGCAGACAGAATTTAAAAAAGATAAGCTACCTTTTAAGGCTGCTAATACATCAAGGCTACATTATATACATGCTAATGTGACTGATAGTGAGGCACTCGTTTTTCCAGGAAATGAGGAGGTTAAGAAAGATAGTCGCACTCCGGTTTTACAACTGTCTTCATGTACAACAGAAGTGAAAAATAACAAATGTCATAACCTTTCATGGTGCTAATCAATTACATGTGGGTTATTGCCAAAAAAAGACGATGTTACAGTATTTCTGCTTTATGCAGTGATTTGGTCGTCACATAGGGTAAGCGGTTCACAGTCAGAGCAGCATCAGTAGGCACGTCTTTGGTTCAGTTGGGAGATTTATTCCACCTATCCTGTAATTTTAGAATGACTTCCTTGCGATTTTCCGGGGGAAAATCATGGTGTAATGTCAATATAATTATAGCGCAAGTCAAGAGGATATCCTGCCACAACAGACAACGGAAAGTGTGCTTATTGAATACACTTTGTATGAAAAATACAGGGGGAAGAAGCACAGTTGTGTGACTGTAAAAGATATTTGAGTGATGATTGAAGTTCATCTGCATTGGATTTCAGAATTTTTTATTCCTAATGGTAGAAAAAGAAGAATGATATTCCACTCAGACCACAAATCCCCTTGAAGAAAGAATCCGATTTGGAAAGGCGTGCAATACTTCCACAGAAAAAGTGCCCTTTCACTAGAATATCTGACTGATTCAAAGCTGCTGTAACCACATGGAATATAACTCACAATAGATTCTATGAGGTTCCCTTTAATTCTCACCCACACAGAATATTTTCCATGTTGCTGAACATGGAAAATGATTCCCACTGTTCACAGACAAGGACTTCAGGCTATGCCAGATAAGTGGAAATTATTATTAGCATAACCACAGTCTCAGTGTGCATGGTAATTAGCACCAAATTACACAATTATCTCCAGGAATCTTCACATAGCTTGAATTCAAGGAGTTCTCCTTACTGGAAAAAGCTGGTACAAAGTCATTAAAGTGTGATCCGTCTGGAAGAATCCATTTAACATTCTTCATCCTTCTCAGTTCTTTGAAGCATGCAATTGACAAGGTGCTGAAGCCATTCCATGATTATATTGGTTTTAGTTGGTGATTCAGTAACATTGCAGGTATTTTTTAATCTGAGACATAAAAACACTGAAGCACACGCAAGCCCCAAGAGGTCGGTCCTGAACATTGTCAGGCATCAGCAGTCAACACTCACTTCAATGGCACTGAGGTAAAAATGTTTTCACGTTTCTAATATGAAAACAACGGAGTGCTAGCATCTTAGCAGAACCTTCTACAAGTAGCCTTTTAAAGGCACTTTATGCCCCGTGTAGTTTATCTACAGTGGCTTCATTCATAATCATAATCTGCAAGTGGCAGCTGGTATTAGAGGTGATTACACTGGAACCAGTTTAGTGGGAATGCAAAGCTTTCAGTTGAGGTTTTACTCATCAATTCTTATCTTTTATGTGACAGAGCAAAGAAAGAACCTCATTTTATTTTCATCTCTTCAAGCCCACATCTCGTCTGCCCCCGTTCACTTCATCTCATTGATCTGCAGGTATCGATTTTATTCGTGTGATGAAATGATGGGTTTTTGGTAAGCTGAGGGGCTGGCTTAGACTCTCAACTCTATGATTATTTGTAGTTTGTAAAACGATGTTGGCTGCAAAGGTGTAAAAAAAATTAATGGCAATATTCCATTTTATCAACCTGCTAGTATCTGGGATGCAATTCAAGCAAAGTCACATTTTATAGTAGGGTCTCATTTCAAATTTACTATCAATGCTATTAAAATGGTACTAAATAAACCCAGTCAAGTTATAGAAATATAATATATAGAGCCTGTGTTCAGTGACTGCATCTGTGAACCACAATCATGGCCACAGTGATATTTATTAATCAAGAATGTTTATTATTTTCTAGAAAACATATTTAGTAGCTCACAAATCTTAAATATGACTTTAAAATATCTGTATGATGGAATAATACTTTCTGTTCCATAGCTGTTTTTTGTATAAAAGTGCAAATATTAAATGATCAAAATGAATTCAACTGAACTGCCCAGCCACGAACCATTGACCTTATGAATTTTAAGAAATCTTGATAACCACTACTCTATTTAATAATAAGCATAATCATCTGTCAAAGAGCAGTTTATAAATATCAGAATATTTTGTAGGAGACCAAATTAATCTAATTTTCACAGTTAAAAATTCAAAGACGAATCCCTGATTCTCAAACTAAACAAATGTTGTCAGTCCAACATGGCAGTGGCATTAACGTAGATAACACCGAATAATGTAATCGCAAAGACACAGGTTCTTGTTCCACTGTAAGACACACTGTAATTACTGCTGGTAAGAGTGAGAAAGTTGTGGGTTTAAATTGAAGCCAGACCTTTCTGTGTGGAGCTTCCATGTTTTCCCTGTGCATGGCCTTTTTCCCCCCCCAAGTACTGCCTCCAGTTTCATCACAGTCCTAAAAGACAGGATGTTAACCGATTACCCTAAAATTCCCTTACGCGTACTCTGTCTTCGCCCGTATTTAGCTGGGTTCCTCTCCAGCGCACCACAACCCGGATAAAGCAGAATAGAAGAGGGATGAGCGCTAACAGAAGGAAGTCAGACACAGGCATACGTCACCGTGACATGTTGTGAAACTAGTGTGCGAAACTGCTCTGCTCCGATAATGAGCGTCCAGGTACAAGGTTAATGTCTTGTGGAAGGACATTCCAGTTAATAAACAGGCACTGCATGGCTGGTGACTAATTTCAGCAGTTCCTAATGATGGACAACAGCTGAATGGGGCTTATTTAAAAGACATATAAATATTATGCAACAAAATCATTTATCACCGAGGCACCGGTTAATGAGGTACTTTGTGGTCATTGATTTCAATTCAGGGTCACACGGTGCTGTTGCAGCAGCAATCTCACCTTCCTACTGATAATGTGCCTTGTTTAAGACTAAGCGTGTGGGACTGTCAGTGTAGAGTTTGCATGTGTTCCCTGTGTGTGTTTCTTTGGGCTTTGGTGATTTGCGCCATTGTTTTTATTCAGTTTCTTTGTCATCGTTGCGTCAATATTCATTTAAAGCATTCGGTTCCAACATGGAAAGGGCTATAAAGTAAAGTTTGGATGGTTGAATGGATAGTTGCGTACTCAGTTTTTCTCTCACAGTCCATAAACATACATTCAACATCTAATCCTTGACTCTATATCTCCCATAATGTGGGGATGTGAGGGCATGACTGTCATGGACTGACAACCTGATCAGGGTTTGAGCTAACTTCCAAACTTTCACGTTTGAGCCAGACAAATCCGTTTCCAAATAGAAGATGGGCAGTCGCTAAAAAACAATAATTCTTATACCGTGATCTAGTCTTGACAGTTGTAACACATCACGGCTTCATGTCCTTGTGCCTTTGCTCTCATTTTAATTCCAACATGTGGCCTGAGGCCTTGAAAGAAATCTCACTTTTAAACTTTGCACTCATCACAAAACTCCGTCCCTGTGCATGCTGTCTCCTTTGTTTGATTTTTGCACATCGAGCTGGACCTGTGCACCAGAATACAAATCACAGTGTGCAAACTTTACCTACACTCATTCCGTGTTGTTTTGCCCTGTTCAGACAGCCATGAAAAGATCTGACCATGATGGATGCTGCTCTTCTCTAACATTATGAATGAAAGGAGTGCATGCAGGAACCGTGTGTGTGTGTGTGTGTGTGTGTGTGTGTGTGTGTGTGTGTGTGTGTGCGGGGGGGTTTGTGTGTGTGTTTTTTTTTTTTTTTTTT
>OMNM01033893.1:0-22970 GCA_900302745.1 Parablennius parvicornis | reverse complement strand
TGCTAGATGAACGTTTCAGTGATTGGTAGACTGTGTCTCAGTATTGAGCTCAGTGAGAAGCTGCGTAAGATTGACATCATGAAGAAACGTTTCGAGGTCATGACCGTATCCATGTCGGTTCCTGTGGATGAAGACAAGGGCGCACAGGCTTACATCATAACAAAGGTGAGAGGTGATCCACAGAGAGTCATGACACAGACCGGGGTCAGACTTACAGTCGGCTGTATGCTTTTCTCCAGGCTGCGCTGGAAACAGAGGAGCTCAGGCGGAAAGGTGATGCTCTGGATGCCAAGATCCGCAAGACAGAGTTTGAAAATACAGCTCTGGAGAACGGCAACCTGCTGTTCGGCCACCATAACTCTCGTCTTCGACAAGCCTTACACAAAGTTGATGAATCCAGTATGCACCGTTGTCAGTGTTTATGGATTAATTCATGTGGCGAATGCTTTGAATCTTGAGAGGAGTTTCTTTTATTGATCGCCTTTTTAAGGTCCAGAGTTCAAGCAGAAACTGTGGTTGGAAGAACAGGCGAAGGCGGCTGAAGCGATGCTGAGAAACAAGGAAAAACAGGTCAAGGAACTCCAAAAGGACCTGCAGGTTATTGACATTTTATATTCTATGTTAAGCAGAATACATCGATTGAGCAGCCACATTTTGAAAAGACAACAGTGTGAAAAATTACATATTAATTTAAATCTTTCCTCCATTGTGATAAGCTGCAACAGGTAATGCTGACATAACAATTCAACAATTTTATAGGTTGACAAAAGAAATCCACTTGAACATGAGTTTATTTGTGACTTCATCACATCCCAGTATTGTATTGGCTCTTCTGGGAAATGCTTCACATGTTTGGGGTTATGGATGTGCCTGTGCTGTTATCTTTTTCCAGGACAAGAGCGACACTTTGGAGACTTTGCTACAGGAACAACAGGTGGAGAAAGGAAAGATAAAAAACAAACAGCAGCCCATCGCAAAGTTGAACAAAGAAATTTCTTCTCAGCTGGAGAAAATTGACAGAGCCACAAAGCAGGTTGGATGTTTGACTGGATCACTGTTTCCAGTTTGTTGAACTATCAAGTCACAAGATCTGCATCGTCTCTTTTTTCACTAGTGCTCACAGCTGATTAAACAGATTCGTTCAGCGAATAACACAAAGACTGAGACGTTTGAGGAGCAAGACATTATGCTGAAGGAGTTGAGAGAATTCAGCAGGAGTTTTGACAAGATGCTGAGCGAGACCATGGAGGAACACCCCGACCTCAAACTTGTGCTGGAGAAATATTTCCAGCAGGTATTCATGTCTGATGCAGCATTTCGTCAGGAAGAAGCACTTAGACAGAACTTGATTTAGACTTTACTCACCTTTGACATTTTCTTCTGGTTCCTTCAGGCCAGTCTCTTGCTTCCCGCTCCTCCTTCCACTCTGAACAGCAGCCGCAGTTCCAAGGCCAGCTCGGCCTGCAGCGTGGCCTCCTTCAGGTCAGACCTGATGAATCCCTGTGGTTAATTAATCATTATCTCCACTAAAGAAGAACTTTTCCCTATTTGAATCACAAACCAGATTAGTTCACATTTATCTTCATGTGTATAAGCAGATGTCAATGTATTGACTTTACTGTGCTCCCTCCACATTGTAGGTCTACTGTGTCTTCAGCCAGCAGCAGCTGCAGCTCCAATGCACCCTCGTGCTCTCTTAATATGGTTGATCTTTCCGTGGAGCTGCCTCCGACCTCCCTTACCTCCAAATGTCCCGGATCAGCAAGCAGCAGAGGCAGCGGAAGCAGCAGCAAGTCCAGAAAGATGCTTCCTTGATTGTTCCTTCATTATCATTATTCTTTATTATTGCATTCAAGAATGAAACAAACCCTTGTCTGTGATTATAGTTAGTCTAAATTGCACAAAAGCATTGTGATGCAATGAATTTTGTGTTGAGGATTGTTTGTGGTGTGGTTTTGTGCTGTTCCGGATTTTAACTTGTTCGTTAAAGTTTGAAAATATTTTGGACTTTTAAAAATTGGTCAAATCTATTTGTGGTTATTAAATTTGCCTATAATAATAATATAATCTGAGTATATGGCCAGACTGTAGTGAAAGCATTTTGTCTTTTGATTTCCTAAAATGACCCACATTGACCAGTTCTTCTTATCCCTGTTTTTAATGTATGAAATAAACATCTGATAAAAGGAGCAAATAAATGTTTGAGCTTTTTATAATGGATGAAAACCACTGAGGTGCTCAGCATTCAGTTGACCTGAACTACATCTTCTGGCCCACATTACTGCTAGTTAGTGACAGCGGAGTTGTGATTAGCACTCACCTTAGAGCAAGAATGTCTCCAGTTCACGTCTGGCTTTGAGAGCTTTTTTGAGTGGAGTTTGCATGTTCTCCCAGTCTTTCTGTGTTTGTCCTCTGATGGACTTGACCCTTATCTTCCCTTCTACATGATTTGTTTTTTTTTCTTTTTAGGCCAAAAAGAAAAGCCCATTAGAAGGTGATTATTCTGTTTGGTTACCTTTGAATGACATCTGTCAAGTATAAGAAGACAAAACTATTCAATGCCAGAAATTGTGTTTGATATTTTTAAGAAATGTTCATCAGTTCCTTGTATTTCATTCAACATTGAAGGCTTTATTTTGCCTCCTTCCCTCCCTCTTTTGTTCTGCCTCAGATAATTCTCCCAGGGCACTGTATTGTTGCTATCATGCAACGCCTTCTGTATAAAAGAGTCTCTTCCTAGTTTTCAACAAAAGTAGCCAGAGGGTCTTTGGAGACAGGTGAGACGGTGTTCCACATTATACTTCAACCAGTTTCACATTTTTTGGGAGTAAAATTGGACCATGCTGCTGCTGCTGATCCTGTTTGTTGGATTGTCTTCATGTGCTGCACAGTCCAGTGAGTACACATTCAGAAAATTCAAAGAACACCCTGAGTGAGTCAGTGTATTAAACTGACATTTGGTGTATTTTCGCAGCATACCTTCCCTTTTCGACCACGGATACCACAACAATGGATCTCACTCCTCTTAAACAGTCCTTGAAACCAACAACAGTCCAGCCCAGGCCTATATCAGCAAACAGTGAGAGGAGCACTTTAAAATCACAATTGAATCACTTAACTAGGATTTTAATAGTTTTTGCTCATGTACTAATTGCTTTTTCGTTATGTAGTTGTGGCGATCATTCAGGCAACTGTTCATTCGACTAATGAGCTCAGTGAAACAACTTTTGCTTCAGTTTTAAATCAGGTAACTCTTGTGCACAAAATTAGTTTACTTCAACCAATGTTTATCAGTCATTCTGTGTAAGTTGAATACAAAGTGTAATAAGGAGTATTTGTTTTTCAGCTTCATGCGATCATCCAGCATCTGGACCCAGATGTGAACTTCACTCTGAGATTGAAGAACATCAACAGGGTCTGAAACCTCTCAAAAACCCTCTAATGAGACTCCTGATCATGTGGGCTGACTCTTTGATTGGTTCATCAGATAAACCAACAGACGGAATTAAAGTGATCAAACCGTGATTTCTTTATTTTTCTCTTCACAGAAGAGAGAGGAAGTTATATCAACAAAGAAAAAAAAGTCCCAGTCTCTCAGCTCATTGTGACGGTCTCCAAAAGCCTGCTCTGAAAAAGCAACGTGGTGCAAACAAACTGCTCCCTGATCATATCAGACACAGCACAGTGAATATGTGAGTGGTGTGTCAATGATGGAAAACTGTTTAAAATATTGTTAGACTACAGATCAGAGGAAATACAAATATACACTGAAACATACAGACTATAGAAAGAAGAGTGGCTTCAACAGTGTCAAAGTGAAGTGACTGTTGAAGAAAACACAATTTTTTGGTGTTGAAGGTAGTGACATAAATTTATTCTATATAAATAGTTAAGACTGACATAGTTTGTAACAACTTCAGTCTTTCACATAATTAATGTTTACCTCATTTTCAACAATAAATGATAAAACCTGCGTACAATACGTTCTGGCACAAACATGAAAAATAAAAATATGCTTTTCAACTTTATTGCTTTCAACTTTATTTGCAATAGTTTTGCTTTAATCCTCAGAGACGTCACTCCTTGAGCGCCAAAGGAAAGTAAACCATATTCACAGTTTGTAGTATCCCAAACGATTGCTCCTTCTTGGTGAGTCACTTGAGTGTTGGGCCTCATTTGAGTCGACCTGCAGGAGTAATCCTCCGAAACACAGTGCGAGCTGACACCTCGCAGCTCTGCCCAGGTCTCATACTCCAGGGAAAATCTTCAGGTCAGCTGATGACTGACAAACAATTGTCTCTGTCTGTTCCTTACTGCGTTTTACTGTTCAGTTGTGTTTCCACTTCAGTGTCAAACTCAGTCAGGCAGCAGTACAGCAGGATCTGGGTGTATTTGGTGGTGAAAGCTGGAGGTGGAAAAGTCATGAAAGGAGAGAAGGTGTGGGAAAGAAAGAGGAGTGGTATCAGATTATATGATAAGATTCTTTGAGAATGATATATAACCACTTTCCAGCCTAGGAAATTTGGAAAAGACCACACACAGGATTGTAACTACCTTTGAACATTATTAAACTGATCTCAAACATATGATTTAGATATCAGAGTAAATCTTACCATTTAGCTTATGTATGAATCTGGGCCTCCTCTCTGCGGGCATATAAATAGTCACATAGTAAACCGGCACTCCAGACAGTGCAATACCAATCCCTGTGAGAGAGTTACTGGTGTCTTCATACAGAGGGACGATCAGTAAGAACAGGCTGCACAGACAGTAGATGAATGGGAAGAAGAGAGACAGCTGTAAAAAGAAGAATACAAACATGTTGGATCTTACACCTGGGAGATTTTCATGACACCTCCACAGAGTTTCACACACACACTTGGTCTCATGCCAAGTCTTAGCTTACAGTCAAATTACACTCCCTAAAGTTTTTCACATTAAATACATATTAGATAATAATTATTATTTGAGGTTTTTGACAATTCCCAAAGTCAGAAACACATCAAACCTTAAAACATAATGAGAATGTTGCACAAAGCAATAATAAGAATAAAATGGGACAATAAACAGTGATGTACCTTGACAGGCCTGTGTCTGTCCGGCTGAGTGAAGCGCAGGTATATAAGGCCAACCACAGAGAGACCCACGTAGAACCAGTAACTGAAGCTGAAGTAGTTGATGAGCTGAAAGACGTCCTCCACGCACAGAAAGATCAGCCCCATCAATCCCTGCAGTCCAGAAAGCAGAGAATGATTACACTGCATACTGAAACAAAGCATAAACTCTTTCTGTGGTTCATGCCTGTGTATGATAATTGTCATGTTCAGGGTTTTGTTCAGGGTTTCTTACGTTGAACAACAGTGCGGGAATGGGTGTGTAGCGCTTTAAGTGAATTAGACTCAGGCTGTTGGGCAGGTGACCCTCTCTGGCTCCAACATAAAACAACCTGCACGATCAGTGAGGTGTCGGGTTACTGGAAAAAATCTCTCCAGGTTTTATTACAACTTTTACCAGAGCTCAGTAATTTCCTTTTACCGAGAAGCAGCGATGATGGAGGCATTAAGTCCACCGTAGCAGGACATGGCCACTGAGACAGGGATGATCCACTTGAATGGCCCCAGCACAGCATTTCCAAACGTCTGTGGGGTTATAATTTAAAGGCTTGTCACAATCGTCACAGTACCAGAGAGCCAAGCAGTACCTCAGATGGTCATAATCTGTTACATTTTGAGATTCACCATCATTCATCAGCTACCTTTGCTTCAATTTCAGAAGTCTTGTTTTGACCTCACAGGGCAAAATGCCCGGGTCAACTATTCTTAAGTAGAACAAACCTATATTTAGCTGTCGAGTAAATCATCTCTCTCAGGTGGCCGATGTTTATGACTCACCACAGCAACGGCGTCACTGGCTAACAGAGCGGTCTTATCTAAAACAGCGTAGTACGCCACGTTGACCAGCAGGTAGATGATCGTCACTATGGGCATGGAGATGGCAATGGCCAGGGGCAGATTTCTACAACAAAACACATTGTTAGCCACTCTAAAAAAAAAAAGACGCAAGAACAACATAAGATTGATGTGATCACAAAAAAGGAGTTTAACTCCTCTTGATAATCAAAGTCCAAAAGAAATCTAGTGTAATCAGTGTGAGCTTATAGAGCAAGTCCAACTTTTGTGAATTTTTCACTTTGCCTGAAAATCAAAGATCAGTCATTCTGACAGTTATGTAAAATTATTAATGAAACCATTGACTATTTAATGAGTTATAGACTCTCAAACAAGGGTTGGGCTTTAGTACACTACTTAGGGTCTCATTTAAACAATTCATATCATCTATCTAATTTATTTTGTTCAAGGACATGCAAATTATTGAGAACAGTTCCACTTTCAGTCGTTGGCTCGAGAATAACTGATATCTCCTCAGTGTTGTGCACACTGTGCAGAACCACGTGCGTACTGTACACTGTGTGTGTTCCTGTTTACATGTCTGGGTCACCTCTCTGGATTCTGAATTTCTTCCGTTACAAAGTTGAGAGTGTCCCAGCCAGAGTAAGAGAAGAGCGCCGCGTAGAGGGCCAAAGCTATGGCTCCGGGGTCTTTGGAGGAGTCCTCAAACACATTGCCGAAGCTCTCCGGTTCCCCTGCACAGAGACATGAGATTAGAGCACGCAATAACTATCTCATCCTGTGTTCCTACAAAGAAATGGTGCATTTATTTTTACTTACTTGTTGATATTTTCAGGATTCCGACAGTGATAATGAGACACAGTGACATGAGTTTGGCATATGTGAAGATATCCTGGACCAGAGTCCCCCATTTCACATAGGCACAGTTGATGAAGATGAGAATGCCTGGACAAATCAGAGTATACAAGAACTGTAACTTTCTGGACTTTCTCCTTCAGGCTGCCTCTTTCGTCTGTCAAATAGACGACATTTTGCTTCTGCAAGCACAAATATAAACTCTCATCGTGCAGGTCAGGACTCATGTCATTATTGGTCTCTCACCCAAATACCACTTCTGCTTTCTTACAGTCCTCTGATCACAAAGACAGGCTGTAAACTGCCCTGGTATTTTTACAGCGCAGACTATGTCTAACTATAGCAGATGCCTCGTCCGCCTATTGCTTTCATGGTTGATGCCATACTTTATGGGCACTGAGTGAATTCATCTCTAGGATATTGGGGTACTTTCATTAAGGCTTCATATTATCCTCCTAAACAAGCTGTACACTTGCTCATGATTTATAAATAATATATACACTTATGTTCTTAAACGGGTTCATGCCCGATTATGTTTTGTGAGTTCAATGTTAAAGACGTCAGGTCGCCAATTTGAAAAGTACACCTGGAGGCTGATATCACAACTTGAAGTTAAAATACTGAATTTTATACACACCCTTTACACATTTACACAACACAGCCTGAAACCAGCCTAAAAATTTGAGACGAGAAATCAAAATGAGATGAGAATTACTGTCATGTTTGATGTAAAAGCATACAAGTTCAAATCAAAGGTTTGTAAGCAATGGAGATTGTAACAGGAAATACAAGGTGCATATCTTGGAATTTCAGCATTAATGTTAAAATGTAAAATGTTTTTTAGTTTTTCAAAACCTTGGAAGCAAAAAAAAAACAACCCTGCAACAACCCTTAAACATGAACTGACTAATAAATTATAATCGTCACAGTGTTATTTAAAGACCTGGTGATTGTTTTAATGAGATGCTGAAGTGCACTGACACACAGGAGGGTTTCTCACAGAGGCAGGCTGCAGCGATGAGGCGCACAGCGTCATATGGAGGCTGACAGGTGGGGTAGAAAGACTCCACCAAATAGTTGGCGAACGTCAGAGAAATCACAGCCTGGCTGGCGGGCTCGATCAGCAGGATGGACGTCCACAGGCGAATGAAAGCCAGGAAGCCGCCAAATGATTCCAGGATGTAGGCGTAGCTGGCTCCGGATTTAGTGATGGTGGTGCCGAGCTCCGCGTAGCACAGAGCCCCGAACACAGAGAAGATGCCTCCAAGAGCCCAGATCAGCAGCGAGAGCCCATAAGAGGAGCAGTGCATGAGTACACCCTTCGGTGAAACAAAAATCCCAGAGCCAATCATGTTTCCCACAATGAGGCAGATCCCGTTGATGAGGGAAATTTCCCTCTTCATTTGCATTTTGTCTTTTTTCCCACCATTTGGGACCTTTAAGTCCTCCTCTGACGGAGCTTGTGGACTTGGACATATTGTGTGCGACACCACTCCAATCTTCTGCCGGACATCCTCCATTAATCCAGCAGCGCTGATCTGAAGCCATTGGACAATGATTAGATATAAACGTAACACCCTTATCTACCACAGGATTAGATAATGCTGTAAAATGCTTTCGGGCGATCTGGATGATCTGCCCATTGCGCTGTGCAAATAATAGTTTGATTATTTGTGCAGCATAATCCTAATCCTTTACCCTAACACTAATCCTTAATCGCCAACTCTAACCCCAGTACCAAACCCCAACCCATAACCTTAACACCAATCCCTATTTCCTAACTCGAACCCTATTCCTAATCCCCATCCCTAACCCTGGCCCCTATTCTTAACCCCAAACCCTTAACCCCGAACCCTAATCCCTAACTTTCACCCCTCGCGCCTTCAAACTGTAGATAAACCCAACAATAGCTCTAAAGTGTATATAACAACATCGGTTTCACACAGTTCATAGTTTAAATAAAGAGACTGGCAGTGTAAATGTTCAGAAGAAAAACTAAACTTGCCTTGTTTCAAGAGGATCAGAGATTCTGTGTCCAGCTGAACATACAGAGTCTCTCCCAGGTCCGTGCTTCTCCTCAAAATCAGCCCTCAGACAGTGGAGAGCTCATATCTGACAGGTAGCAACAGTCGGTCGATGTTGCAATCCCCGAAGGCCGACAACTTGTGTTTTTCCAGCGCCTGCAGGCGGGCCGCTCCCTCGTGTTCCCCCTTGTGCTATTTTCAGAGATGAGTAGACCTCGTTTCTGCCCTCGAGAGAGACTTTAAACAGCTAATACAGAGACAACCAAGCTTCTTCCGATCCCACATACAGGCTATAGGGGAGAGAGTCCATTATTGGAGATCATTTGATGTATACCTTACGTCTATATCTTCACATGGTGGGATTGTCCTTGCAGCTGTCACTATCTGTCAGTCATGCAGGCATGCATAAGGACAGATTGTGAGGCTGAGTGTAATGAATTCTCTCAAAGTCCAGAACATGTGGACAAGAATTATTTATATTCTAAATATTCTAAAGATATATGAATATTCTAGTGGGAAGCACTCTTATATGCCATTTGAACACAATGAAACATCCTGAAAAGCATTATATTGACGACATGCACACATATATCATCATTCCTAGCTTATACATTCTCCATTTATGTAAAAGACTGGCTGCATGCTATTTAACACTATAGTGTCCTATTGTGTAATGTATTATTTGTGAAACGTGTAATGAATATGGTTCACAAAAATCATTGGACATATTTCTTATGAACAATTGGGTGAGTTTTAGGTTTATTGCTGTAACGATTTGTTGAAGTATTGACTTTCTTTTTGTCACATTTTCAAGTTTAATGCATCCATCAGCTGAAGTGATATAAGAAATATTTGTATTACGAAAGCAAGGGGGAAAATACAGCACCAGCACCTATTACAGTGTTTATTAGAACAATTTGTAATATGATTTACTTCAATTTACAGTTATTAGTTTGACAAGTCACATGAGCTTCATACTGAACTTTAATAATATAAGTATGTTCAGTGACGAGCCTGAGGGAGCCACGAAATTAACAAACCGAGGTTGTGGATAAAAACGATGTGATTCTTCTCCATCCTATCTGACTGTCAAATCTTCCTTCACATTACTTACAAATGGATACATCTGTAGTTTATCTCTGCATTCATCCACATGCATGACTGCGCATATATTCAGCTTATCGTGTTTCCATCTGCACCAAGTTCTCGCTTTATAAATGTAATGAAAAATTGTATATTTTCAATTGCATTACGTGTGTCCATTAACTTTATAAATATGGAAGTGCTGCCACCCAGCGGTAAGATATCGTCATTACATGGATCACAGAGCAGCCGTACTGTAGAAGCTCTATTTTAAGTACATACATTTTAAATATATATTTCATCCACGCTTTTCCAGACCACATAGTTTGGGATGTGTTGTTTAAGGGTTTTTCCATTAAATCCATGTTTTCAACTGTGAAAGGTTCCTTTTGCAGAATATCATGTATCACAACACAAACCTTTCTTTTGGAAGCAGCATGGATCAAAAACCTGGGAGTGGACCAAACACACTGCATATTCTCACAGTTAATAACTCTGCACATACAATCTCAAAGCAGGCACAAAAAAAAAAACTGAAAACCAATTTTAATGAAGAAACTGATAGAATTATAAAAAGAAAAGAACTTCCAGTTGAACCTAGAGTTAGAACACAACTGCAACACATCATAAATGTGGATCAAGAGACTGACATTAACACAGGCTCTAAACTAGGCCAAATGTAAAATTACCACAATGCATTTTAACAAGATCACAGATGAAAAAAAACAAAACAAAAACATATACAAATAAAAACAAGATGAAACCATCATCTACAGTACAAATATGTCTCAACATATTTAGGCTTTCTTTTCTTTTGCTCTCCTCTCGTTCTGAAATGTGTTAAAGGCTTTTGCACGTTTCAGGAATTGGAACCAGAATCTGAAAAATGAGGCACAGTATTTAAAGACAATACAAGTCCAACAGATGGAAACATATTGATTTTTGCTCAACTCTATTATTTAAATCACCTTGTGTATGAGAGCTGATAATAAGCATTAGCCTGTCGCAGCTCTTTTTACATTGTTTCGTGTAATTTGGTTTGGAGTGAGAGACACTGGACTGCACAATATGTGAATCCTCACATCAATGAAAATTATAATTTCATTCATTTATATAAATTTGAACCAGACAAGGCTTTTTTTCTGTATTTGTGGTATAAATGCTAACTATGATATTGCAATTCAAGCACCTATTTGAGGAAAGTGAAGGCAGTGATGACGACATTAAGGCCTTTTATAAAAGAAGCTACAGACAACTCTCCACACATCCACACTTGGGCAGAAACAAATGATCAGTTGATTAAACATTTTCTCCAAGTTGATATGCCCCAGTGAAATGACTAAAAATCATTAATTACAGCACTGCAACATATACAGCATATGCAAACATACGTGAGAAGAAAAACTTACGAACACATCACAGTACTACATGAGTAGACATAATAATAGTGAATCTGACAAACTGTTTTTAGTCTTTTATATGCTGGAAGTGATGCTACTGTCCTACTTTAACAGTATGAAGCCTTGTTGGATGATCACTGAGTGGAAATACATTTTCATAGTGTATTGCTGTCATTTTGAGAAGAAATGACACTGAAACTACAGTAGAAAAAAGATACAAGATTACAATGAGCCGACTAAATGGACAGCTTATGTAGTTCCTTTTTTCTGGAGGTAAACTTGAGATTTGCTACAAAGAAAGTGTGTATTCCTCCAGTCGTATGTTGCAGTTTGCGTATGCAGCCCAGCAAGATCAAAAGCCTGAGCTCGGACTCCATGGAAGAACAGTAATTCTGCAAGTATCCAGCAACGTATGAAGCCTCTTAAGTCAACTTTAAAAGAAAAAAAAAAAACCCAAAACAAAAAGGAGTCAGGTCAGCTCAGTCCACTTAAAAAAACATGCAAAGACATGTAACTCTATCGCCCTGGTTTTTGAGTTGGTATCTCAACTTCCTACTCTCTCCATGAGTCGACAACTCTCTTTATCAGGATGATTAAAAAGAGGCAGGCAGAAGCTCAGAGAGATATATAAAAAAAAAAAACTACCCATTTAATCACAAAGCGGCAGTTTAACAAAATCACAACTCAGTGTAGTGCTTCAGAAAACTTACAAGAATTATATGAAATTTACACTTTGATTCTGCCATAGTTTGACTTCACGAAAACTATCAAAGGCCATAAAGCTGTAATACAGTGGAAAGTACACCATAAATGGTATAAAAACATAGGATTAGAGACCTCTTACTGAAGGCTTCCCAGTATTTTCACACGCAGCTTCATAAAATTGACATTTACACCAAAAATACTGGAGAGAAAAAGCCTGCGGTACCAAAAGATGAACACCTTGAAACACATCCAGAATGAAGGGATGATAAATAAACACATTAGCTCTGAGATTTTAAATAAAGGCATGGATTCAGTCAAAATCTTTTGATTTTGCTCAGACAGAAGAAAATGTTTGTACCTGTAACCTTTTTTCCTTTCTTTTTTAATTGGACCTGCTTTTCAATGTTTTTGCAGGGAGGCTTGACAGACAGAAACATCAGCAGTCGTCTCTTGCAGAGGTTTGATGAAGTTTGAAGTTGGCACAGTCTGGATGGTTTCCATGGTTGCTACATGTTCCTGGGGATGTTGTAGGACATGGACAGAGACGGGGCACTTGGGGTGATGCCGGCTGTGGGCGAGCCGATTTCGGGCGGGTACGGCAGCAGCCGCATGTGCTTGTTTTCGTATAGCTTGCGCACGACGATGTTGCAAAAGTCTTCGTTTTGTCCGTGGCAGTGGTCTACAAGCTCGCGGACTTTGGCCGACCGCGTGGGCTTGTTGACCACCAGCTCGTAGTCCTCGCGCATCAGCATGGATCGCGAAAGCAGGGCGTCCAAGCACTGATTCAGACAGGCCTCTGTCATCTGGGCCACGATGGCCTCCCGCCGCGTCTCGATCCACAGGGCGATGGGGCCTCGCGAAGGGAGAGAGTGATGCAGCGGAGGAGAGTGTTGCAGCGGAGGAGAGTAATCTGCTGAAGAACCAAGACAGAGAAACCATTTCAACCTTCTCACAAAATGTTGAAATGACACTTCATTTGACCCCATTGTTATTATTATTCATTCCGTTTGGGAACATTAAAGATTGACAATAAAGTTCTATTTGAAGAGCTGTACCTCGTTGCTGGGGTTTGAGGGGGCTGTTATCCACCTGTGTCTCGTACTCGGGGACGGCCTGGTCAGTTTTGATCGGTATGTTTAGATTGATCATGGGTCTGGCACTCATGTAGCCGTTCAGATTGTTGGCTGTGCAGTTTTCCTCCTTCAGGGACTGTGGAGGCTCCAGTGTTGGAACTCTTAATGATGATGGAGGACCCTCTGGATCTGTAAGAGCGGAGGAAGTGCTCAATCAACTGAACGTTACATTCTCTGTGGAAACACGCGCCGAAGCGGCCGCTACCTTCATCACAGTGTTTGGACGGGCCGGTGCTGCTGCTGGTGAGGAAACCAGGCTGAGAAATGTCGGTGTCCTGGGAGGAGCAAGAACCTGAGCCTGAGGTGGGGCTCTCCTACAACAGAGACAAAGATCTACTGTTAAAATACAATCCGAGGAAGATTAGTCCAAATCACACATGTATCATTGGGAGTGAGTGTATACTGACGGGCCACGGGCTGGTTCTGTGATACAGGATGTTCAGAGGAGCTTCCTCATTTCGCTTCTCACTCACCGGTTGAGCCGAACAAGCACATGATCTCTGCATCCGCTGTGGAAGAGAGACAAAGAACATATTAACTGTCAAAAAGGGTTAAGTGTATTATACAGACAAAAAAAAAAAAAAAAAAAACCCATCCTCGTGCTAAAGAACCTGTGATCAACATGTGAACACAACACAGACTGGAACATAAGATTTGCAGAAACAGGATGGAAATAAAACTCAAACTCGACTCAACAGCTTGTAGAGCACAAGTGATGCTGTGTCTGACCAAACCAGGCCTTTTCACTTCATCAGCAGCTCTGTTTTCTCACAAAGAGTTTATTCATAGAAAGCACAATATTCTGCATATAGAACATACAATAAACACCACAAAACAACATCTTCATCAGGTTTTATTCCGTTTAGGGTTGCTGAGTGTGTTTGTGTGTGTGTGTGTGTGTGTGTGTGTGTGTGTGTGTGTGTGGTAAACATAGAGAGAGACAACACAAACACACTCACACCTACTGGAAGTTTAGCCTCAAACACATTTAGTTTGAGTACAGGAGGAATTGAGAGTAGTTCGAGAAAAACCCACAAAAAGTCAACTCAAAGCCGCCCGCCCCTCCCTCCATGAAAATGTTTAACATTCTATTAACTACACGTGTCACACACAACTATAACAAGCAATGTTGAAGATTTTTCTTCATTAGTTTATCAGCACAAGAATAAGAAGAATCCGTCTGCCCAATTAATTTAAAACCGATAAGAAATCAATCCCTAATCCATCATTGAGTTCAGCCTTTTCTGTGTGTGGTGCTCTGCTGCTGGACTTGTCACAGACTATGATGGGCAAAGAAAAATAAACAACCATTTCAGTCTTTAGCTGTTAATTTATCAGACTGCATTTTTAAACAAGTGTTTTAACAGTTTCTTCAACACCAACAATGGTTTCACTTTTGTTGAAACACACAGACACACACTGTGACCGAAAAGGAGGAAGGATATTGATCAATGGAAATCATGCGCTAACATATGTGTCATCCACTTTTTGTCAATCATAGGTGAAGCTGCACAAAATTGTAAAAGGAGAAATAAAATGATTCAGCTTTAAGTTGTGCGTGTTCCTGTAATAATTGTCTCCCAAACACACACACACACACAGATACAAGGAAGTATTCAACATTCAACATTCAACAAGAAGTGTTCGATGTAAAAATTAGTTTGTTTACCAGATTTACGGGCTGAATTGTTACGACTCTGTGCGACACTTTAACAGCGTTTTTGGTAAAACTATATATATAAAAACATTGCTGGTAAAGGGTCAGTTAAAGGTTTATATTCTACAAATGTCATGTAATGATAATTATGGCAGAGCATTAACAGGAAATAGTAATAAAAGGCCAGACAACACGGATTTGACATCAATTAATAATCTATTTAATGGAAAAACTGTCTCATCACATTCTGTTTATTCTGTTTCTTTATTCATTTATTGCCTTACGGCTGCCTCACTTTAACTTTTCCGGAGCCATAAAATGCTGATTGCAAAAGGCTGAAATGACTCGCTGACGTTGTGGAAACAAAAGAGATGATGTGCCAATTCAAATTTAAGCACAGACGACTTATGATAGAATAAAAACCATAAACTGTGTACAGGAGTAATTTCATCATGCATGCATGTGGACAGACACCTGCCAGTAGGATTTGACCCCATTAAACAAACGCATCACTGCCATCAATATTTCCAGCCAAAGCAAACACAGCAATAAGCACGTATGTGGTTATAACGTGATGCATCGCCTTTGTCAAACCAGTTCCCCTTGTTTTGGTTTGACTCTCAATAGTTCAGATGTTGCATGCCGGTGCAGAGACAGCTGATGGTGCAGCGAGTTCACCGTCACAAACAGTAGTGGTCTTCTATAGGAACACACATCACGCCGCTCCCAGTCAAACAAATATGTTGTTATCAGACATCTGGAGAAACTTTGATCCATGATACTGCATCTCAATCTCTCCTATGATGCACTGAGTAAATGGTATTACAAACATTTGGCAAAAGTTGCGATTTTTTTGAAGCTGTGAGCTTTTGGCACACAGAAGAGGAATGTAGAAATACTCGTGACTGACCTTGGACCTCTTGATCTCCAGCACCGCCTCAAGGAAGTCAATTTCATCAAACTTCCTCACCATGGGCTCCAGCTCGATTAAACACTCTGAAGAGACAGTACAAGCATCAGTAAGCCAGTGGATGTTATTCAAAACAATCCCTCTCTTATCGTGCTCAGGTTTTTTTAGTGTCTTTCCCTTGTTCGCTATAAAAAACATCAGATAAGAGAACATTCCTGTTGGGCTCTATCATCTTGCTCTAAAGTCTATTAATCATTTCTCAAAAAAAAAAAAAAGTTTCGAAAGTCTTTCTGCTGTACAGATTAAAGCTAAATATGCAGAGTTGGTGGATTCAGACAGTGTGAGCTCACTGAGAAATGAAGGCCGTTCGTCAGGGTTTGCAGTCCAGCCGCTGGTCATCAAGCTGATAAGAGTTTCTCTGCTGGGAATGTCGCCAGACAGGCTGTCATGGCTGATGTCAGGACGTGTCCCACGCAGCACACTGAACATGATCTGCATGGGATTGGTCACCTCTAAACATACAACACAACACAAACATCAATTATAACGGGCATTGATAAATGTGGCAAAGAAAAACATTGACGACACAAAACACGAGTTACCTTCAAATGGTATCTGCCTGGAAAGCACCTCCCACATAATGATGGCATAGCTAGATTTAAAAATAACAGAAAGAAGTTGCATCATTAAAAAACCCAAAAAACAGCTGGCAATCCCCCTTAGAGCTGAGGGACTTTACCCAGAGCTAACAATAGAGGCTGATTTGAGGAAGCACAAAGACTAATGGACAACAATGCGCAACGATATTAAAGTTGACAGCATACTGCATCAGCTAAGGCCTTGGCAGCAAAAGCCATTCCATCACAGACAGAAGTAGATTCCTTTCTTTTATATCATCAGTAGTTAGCCTCATTTTCTGCAGTCCAGCTCAGGAATGACAACAATTCCACCTCACAAAAGCACATAGTCTAAGTTTTTCAGCAGGTAGGAGATCAACATTTCTCAGCAATAATGACTGTGCTGAGCAAACACAGACTTCAGAGTATTAAGAATTGGACCATGAAGTGAAAACTCCTGAATAAATTCACTGAAATAACACAAGGACACCCAGATTAACGAGAAACGCTTGAGTTAATAGCACATTTTGGCGTCTCACCTGTACATGTCATGCTTCACGTCAGCCCGGCGGCTTTTGGATGGTTCATACTCCTCGGGGGGCATGTAGATCACTGTGCCCCCCATTTCTGTGGGCTTGGACCCCGAGCCTCGACTGACAGACAGCTGACGCCACTTTGACAGGCCAAAGTCGGCAATCTGGAGTAAAGGAATTCAGAAAATTAACAAACATGCTGAATAGCTGCCGTTAAAGCACAAGTTATTTTAGCTGCATCATCATTATCTTTTGATCACTAGTTCGACAGCCAGTGAAAATGCAAATCTGATAAGATGGATAAATGTAGGCAATCTGTTGCAAGGCTGCCACTATTGAGTCTTCCCAACTCCTAAAAAACAAGTGGAGGTTAATTTAATCTTAAGATAAGCAGCTTAAACATAACGACCGTAATGGGACAACTGAGTATTGTTTTTGTATTTGGTAATGATGATCAGTGTTTGGTGATGGGAGAGTAGCTTCCCAAAACAGTTTGTTTTTCCAGAACCTCCTGTGTCTTTCACACATACCTTCACATGAAATTCGCCATCCAATAAGATGTTCTGTGTCTTCAAGTCATGATGTAAAAGAGGCGGGTTCATGTTATGAAGGAAGTTTACCCCAAGGGCGATCTCATACAAAATTCTCAGACGCAAAGGCCAAGCGAGAACGGGATACATTTCCTTCTGCAGACACAGATCACAGAAGAAAATACACAGAAATGTAAATAAAAGATGTAACGAAATAACATGTAAATAGATATAAAATTACAAATCATTGCAAAAGCTCAAACAAAAACAGGGGGAAAAAAAAACCCTACACTACATCAGCTGGGAATTTCCCAGTAAGAGGTTTATCCTTGGGGCTCTTTTCCCCTTTTTGGTTTGAAAAAAGTTCCAGACTGTGAATACTTTCACTTTTATTTGTTATGTGGCTGGCAAGGACGTAATGACGTATACAAGCCGACATGCTGGAAGTTGTGATGGATAAAGCAAAGAGGCTTTCTCATCGCATAGTTTGGCAACAAAAGTGCAATAACAGGAACTGAATAAACTTTTTTTTTTTCTTTCAGCTGCAGCTCAAATTTCAAGCTCATGCAGCCAAACGAAATGTGTTGTTTGTTTTGTTTTTTTAATGAAGGACAATCTATAAACTATACATGGCTGTCATCTTAGCACTAAATTAGTTTCTGAAAGGATCAATGTTGACAAGAAGCTACCTCGTGGAGCAGCAGGTCCAGAGAGCCGTTGCTCATAAACTCTGTGACGATGCAGAAGAACTCGGGCTCGTTGCAGATGCCAAAGATCTGGATGATGTAGTTGAACCTGGCTTTGTGAAGCACCTCTGCTTCCTTCAGGAGAGAGTTCCTCTCTCTGAGACACAAACAAGAGCTTTAAGAATAAATGTAACCACAGAGTGATAAAAATTAAGCCTGTGTTGACATTAGCAGGTGGTTAGATGCCAAATATAAATGTTATCATAGAATCTAATCACTCTTAAAGTGGGACAGTTTAAATATGCATCGATACAGATTTTTTATTAAATGGCATGGATGTCATGATGCAATACCTATAATAATAATAATACTATTTTGAAGTGAGGACTTGTCCAGTGTTGTAGGTTTATTAACATTTCAATAACTGAATGATCAAAGTAGTGAATAATGTGTTCAGGTTCAGTAGTTTCCACAGAGAGGGAAGATAAGTATAAAAACCCGAAGTCGTCACATATCTTTTAAGAAGTGCTTATCGAATATGGAAGTTTCATCTGTGTTGAATACATATTGTGGCGGCGGGGTTTATAGCTGACCAAGTGATTCACATCACTGATTTAAAATAACTATAAAATGCATTGTGAAAATTTGACTAATAACTATGAGAAACACGGCTGTCTGCATGAATGGCACACAGGCTACTCTTGAAAAGTACTTAGAGGAATTGGTAAAAACAAAGATAGAGATCAAACGAGTAAATGTTAGTGGAACAAACGACTGACAGATTGAAAATGAAACCATTTCCTTCATGGTTTGTCTTCTCATCACATGAAAAATATTTGTTCAAAGACCCTATTAAAAATATAACATTACAGGATTTCCTTCGCATATAAACACTGCAGTATTAGCATACATATTTGTCAACTAAACTGACCTACATTGTAAATACACACGCGTGGAGACATATTTCATACTACGCCTTTCGGATCTCCCTCAGATGTGACTGTGTTGTGCACAGGGTACCTTTCTCCCACGGGACAGTCGAGCTTGAGGCACTTGATGGCCACGGTGGTCCTCCAGTCGGAGTGCTGAGCCTTGAACACGGTGCCGAAGCCCCCTCTGCTCAGATAGTACAGGTCCGTCAGCTTCTGGTAGGGGATCACCGGCAAGGTGCTGGTCAGACTGCCGATGTTCATACACCCCATGGCCGCGGCGGGCTCCATAGCAGCTGGTAAGACTGTGAAAGGAAGTTTCTCGGCTGTTTGTGATCCACGCAGCAGCAGCCTCCAAAAGCAGAAGTGCGTCTTTTTTGTTAAAAGGCGACGAGGAATGGCGCGACCCCGTTCATGCGCATGCCATATTGTTGGGGGTGGCTAGTAAGCTAAGCTAACAAGACGGAGGATGAAGACTTCTCCTTCATGAACGAGAAACATGCCACACCCGTCAGCTACGGTTAAAGGTGCTCACGTTTAAGTCTTCACATGATAAGCTTCCAGCTCCGGGAGTCATAGCGGTGCAAAGCGGCGCGGCAACACGCCGCCGACATATAAGGCAAGTGGTTTGTTGTTGCTAATGACGACACACTTCCGGGTTTCTCCACGTGTTACGTTCACGTACATTTGTTTTTTTTTCTTCCTCTGTCGATATGTTCACGCCATGTTTTATTTTTTAATACCTTTAAATCGGTAGGAGTTTTCTTTAAAAAAAAAACTTGATCAATGCGCATATTGACAACAGAGAAATCCTGAAATAGACAAACAGATTCAAGCACAGACGAAAAAGCAAAGAGTTTATACTGTGATAAAAAAAACAATATCCGCGTTTTGTTTCACTTTTGCGTGATGTCGTCATGTCACCATGTCCAACATGTGGGATTTCCCAAAAGCTCAATCTCATTTTTGTAAATCCGCCCTCCTTCGTGTAAGCATTTAAAATAATATCGTTTCTTATCACTCCAGGACACACTGACTATCAAATATGTATTTCTTATTTCGTGTCTCTTGTCTTTTGACATTTGCCATCTCCAATTAATTTTATAAATCCACACACTTCACACAGTAGAAAACATAATATGTGTCATTCTTAAAGCATGGTTGATTGAACTAACTGTGTTGAAAAAGTTAATGGTTTACATTGTAATTTTTACATTTTGTTTGGATGTTTTGTGGGATGGATTGGAGCCTCTACTTGCCCACTTTTGGCCCACAGGCCATATGCTTGACACCCCTGGTTTAAGTGAAGGGTCTCTATGATATTGTTTTTGTAATGGACAGATATCAGCCCTCATGGGGGCCACTTTCCAGCAGGGGCAATATGCAATTGCCAGCATTGCCTACATATTAGGTATTCATACAGCTCATCTATTCAATTCATAATTCAAGTCACTGTTTCTGGGGTTATGATTTCTTTGTGTTTATCTTATCATTTGTTAATTTTTGTGTGTTATTTTATGCACTTTTTAAGCACAGAGTGGTAGTTCTCCTAAGGTGGATTGGACACACAGAAGCACATGACGGATTTCGCACGATAATGTGTTTCACAACATGTCAGGTGCTTCAGCGTAACTTAAGTGCTGCTTACGTAGATGTACAGCGATTTCTGATGAGCCAGCATGACTTCAAACGATCTGCACGGCTCAGGTCTGTGCATCTGTGTTCAAATGAAATAACTTCATGGTGACATTGGCAACAGCTTGCTGAGACCACCACAGATGGCTGCCACTTTTGTTCCAATCGCTTTACCTATAACCTGCTATGGAGCAAAGTCTTTTCCCAAAGGAGATTCTCAAGAATACGCAAAGTTTTCTTCTACAAATTGTGTGACTTCATCTCCAGAAGATTATCTCGTGCTACAAAGGAATGGGCCATGGTGTACATCTGTTTTTAGTCCCATGGAGGAGGAGAATTGGAGAAAATCTAGGGGGCAGGAAAGGCTGGATTGGTCATCCAGTCTCCTGCAAGTAGAAGAGAAATATGGGAAAAGCTGGGTGGTGAAACCCAATAGTCTGACGCTGCTGGGCTATGAGATTCTGGAGGAGAGGGCAAAGTTCACGGTAGGTATTTACAGATGAGATCTGCTGTTTCTACATTAGGAATCCCAAACTTAATCAAAACAAATTAAACAGCAAGAAATAACCTATGTTGGTTCGTTGTAAAATGTTTGCAGCTAGAAGCTATATAGGTAATAATCTTTTTCATATTTTCTCTGTTGATAATGATAGACAGTACTAAATATATATGGTCTGGGTGTTTCTTTTTTAATGTTGTTGGTGTTATGGTATTAGTATCTCAAGCCCTGTGCTTGTATTGGTTGAGATTGATTTTAGCTCCAGCAGTACAAACATTACATTACATTCTTACATGCTTACATTCTGTTCAATTACACATATTTGGGAGGAAAATTATTTGTGTAGTTAGTTATCACATTTGAAGTCAAAATTTAAACAAAAGGTGTGTTCAAATTTTGGTAAGTAGACAGTGACTCTCCAGAAAATTTATGAAATGAATCATAAAGTTCCTCACTGACACAACTCATTGTGTTTATGCTGATTGCACAATACCGCTGCATTAGCAAAGTCCGTCACAGTCACATGTGTGTTTGTCATCACATTTCACAACAGCAGTTGCACTGTAAATCCTCCAGGCCACACTCTCAGGAAACAGCATGAGACTGCTGACATGAGAAAGGTCCTCATCAAGCTTCTGTAATTTTGATATTCCACAAGGTTGACTTCAGGTAAACCTGTTACTGAAAGTTAATTACATTTGGGGAATTATTATTTGAAGTGATATTTAAATGCTTTCAGGGCACAAAATGCATACAGCTCAGTTTAATCACTAGTATGATACAGATTTTAATCAAACTTTAAATTAATTGAAAAAAATACAGAAAAAAAGCACAACACAAAAAAGAAATGTGTCCATCTTCTATACTATTTCTGTCCACCTTTTATAGGGTGGGTCCAGCTCTCTGCTGGGTGAAAGTACACCCCAGACAGGTTGATTACAAGGCAAACAGAGACATGCACATTCACCTATACATCCACAGCAAAGTCAGAGTCACCAGTTTGTCTGAAAAAGATATTTTTGCAGTGAGAGGAAATTGTTCCTTTACACAGGGAGAAATTTCCTGGACTATATTCTCTCTAGAATGCAAAACTACTTACCACCAAACCGTTTTGTAGCTTTTTCCATATATTGTTAACAACAAATCTGTGAAGACATCGCCGCATCTAAGCTGCTAATAAACTCAGAGCGATGGATTTTATGTTGTGGATATTGGCACACAGTGGTCATACATACTGGAATGTCAGTGATTTGTGTTGTAGGTCTTTAAGATCCTGGTGACGGGGATTCAAGGAGACAGTTGGATGGTCTTCAGAAGATACACTGACTTTTGCCGTCTCAGCAACAAAGTGAGAACCCATCATGTACCTCACTAACAAACTGACTCCTTGAAGAAATATCTAAAGGGTAAATTAGTTAAGTATCCATGAGTTATTTTGAATAATTGACAAATACTAGAATGTGTCATTAATCTCATCGATGAACTCAGTGCCACATGGACATAAAAGGCAGTGAGCATCTGCTGCTACATCACATCTGACTTAATTTAATGTAGTATACATTAATTAGAACGCATTCAGTCTTAACTTGATTTACTCTGATTATTCTTTCAGCTGTTGCATTGTGACCTAAAAATATTTTAGACTCAGGTTGAAGTGATGTTCTTGCCATAGTGATTCTCTTTTTTTTGTGTTTGCTGAACCTTTCGGTCACGGCTATGGTGCAGCTCAAAGAGCTCTTTCCAGGCTTTAGTGTGGCCCTGCCTCCCGCCTCGAAGCGTTGGTTCAGAGACAACTATGACAAGGATTTTCTCGAGGAGAGGCGGATCAAACTGCAAGTATTTCTGCAGGACTTAACCTCACACAA
>OMNM01033891.1:17376-36448 GCA_900302745.1 Parablennius parvicornis | reverse complement strand
AAAAAAAAAAAAAAAAAAAAGAAGTCACAAATAAATACATTTGCTGTTTACCTGCAGTAAAACAGCAACTCGTGTTATCACCTCATTTGTGCTGCTAAGTCGCTTACACGAGTCTCTACTAGCAAAAAACAGACCTGCACATAACTTCTATTAACACAAACTGACAAAGTCCTCAATTCTTGTGGCTAATAATGCTCTTACATTGTGATTAATTTCTCATATCCGCCTCCTAAACATCAATACAATTCCAGTTCGGCAGCGTTCAAGAGGCTTCAGTGTGTTTCACATCAATAACAGGAACACAGGTTAAAACTGCATTTTCACATTCAAAATAAATTCAAGAGCATAATTAAGTAAACACATTTAACTACCGGTAATTAAATGCAGAAACGGGCCTTCGATTGGAGTATTGTAGAACCGCTGTGTAGACTGCAAAATGATATCAGTTTGTTAAATTAGCTAATAGTCCAAACAAATAATGGCTCTCCTGTCACATATATTTAATTTTTCACCTATAATTGTCTTTCGGCAAAGTGGAGCTGCTCCCTATTTATAATTATATGTTTGTGTGCGTGATTTCTATGCAAATTAAACATGAATACACGTGGGACTTGTCTCCTGGTGTTTGCAAAATCCAACCATGTTACGATGTCTTGTGCAAATTGAAGAATACCTCCAGCTTTCTGCACTCTTGTCTGACCCAGTTTTCAACATTTGACTCGTGTTTTAACTACATAATGGAAAATATTGGACATAGGGTTTGTTTTTTTTTTGTTTTTTTATTGAAAGTGGTCTGTTATAACTAATTTCTACCAAGATGTATAAAATGCTGCTTCGTACTAAGCTACGCTAAACATTTTGCTGGCAGTGACATTTTTTTACGTACCGATTCAGACGAGAACAGAATGTTTGACCTTCATAAAAAACGTGTGCAACAAGAATTGTTAGAGGATGTAAGGTCAACTAAATGTCATCGTCCAAACTACGTGTTTGGAGGGAAAATGAGACGGATGCTGCACAGGTGACGGCACAGAAAGGGACCGTGGAAACGTTCAGTGGCCAAAGTGTGATAGCTATTGGTGGTTTCTGAGGCTACGTTCACACTGCAGGCAAATGCAACTCAATTCTGATTTTTTTTTAAAAAAGTGACTCATAATCCGATCGGTCTCAATCATATGTGCTCCCATGTGCATGTATCTGATGTCTTTCAGTGCGACCGTCGTCTGAACGGTGAAATCGCATGCATTCTACTTCCACATCATTGACGTGAGACTGACTCACGAATCTGCACTGGACGAAGCGGCAATGCTAAGATATTAAAAACTGTGCTCTATTTTTTTTTCTTCATCTCTTCCATTCCATCGCCATTTTTCTAGATTTTATCGGCTGCTATTGCACAAATACTTGAAAATGGATCTACATGTGCCAATCAGTGTTGCCAGATTGAGGTGGGGGCTCCGCCAATGGGAAATTTTAATTTTTTTTTTTTTCCTTTTTCTTTGTTTATTTGAGTGCAGTTGTGTGTTAGGGTGTGTTCATTATGTTACAGCCTTACTCTGATTTCTTCAGAGGTTGAGATTTTGGCTGTTTCTTATTGAGGTGAGTAGGTACATTTTGTTTTTTGGCTGGAAACTGTGAGCCAGATCTGGCAACCCTCACCCTGACCGTTGTTACATCCGTATTTATATACAGCGCTCTCAACATGACTTCACGCCTTCTTCTGTGCATGCGGGTCACTCTGGGGTCGGAGAACGTTCACAATGTGGCGTGAACGATGGCGCAAAGAAATCGGACCTCAGCAAGAGAGGTAAAACCTTATTGACTGCAAGAACTGATAAAATGACTGAGTTTGTGGCACCTGATAAACAACCCAGTAGGACAACTGGAGAACGTCATCTACCATAACGGAAACGCTTCCAGGTTGCTGCCTCAAAGCAGTCATGTCCCGGCCTGCCCTCTGTCCTCTGCCTCACACACAGTTGTGTTAACACCAACATGAGTCACATCATTTTACCACACGCATACATAAAAATGATGAATGATCATTTTGAATTGTTGTTTTTGGCCCGTTAATAGATGTTATTATCAATCATCACAGCTTGGAATGTCTTTCCTTCAACAGTTCTGCAAGCACAAACATAGTTTTTTACTGTTTAAATACAAAAGTAGGGAACTTAAAATTATAACTGTGTCAACAGGCATGAACAATTATTGGTAATTTGATTAATTTGTCTACAAAAATC
Source organism: Parablennius parvicornis (assembly GCA_900302745.1). Classification (NCBI taxonomy): domain Eukaryota; kingdom Metazoa; phylum Chordata; class Actinopteri; order Blenniiformes; family Blenniidae; genus Parablennius; species Parablennius parvicornis. The sequence continues at coordinate 34,205 of OMNM01033891.1, read as the reverse complement.
ATATTGGAGCATTACTGAAATTTAAAAGTAATTATTTATGGCCACATAGAAGATCTTTTCATATCTCTTTAATTACCATCTGTTTGAATGAAAAGCTTCTTCGCCTCATTGTGAGAAGTTCCTTGTTCGATTCTGTGCTTGGTGAGCCTTTTTATAAAACGTGTGCATGTTCTACTATGTGGGTCGGTTTTCTCTACACTCTCAAGTACAGAGACGTTTCTAGAAGGTCAATTGAACTGCTCTTAGGCAGGTGGCTGATGACGATATCCAGGCCCGTCCTGGGACAGCCAGGCAGATCCGTGATGCTCAATCCAGTATGGCGGGCTACGGCTCTAAGAACCAAAACCAAGTTAAGAATGTTTGGTTGGGAAACCTGGAGGCTGATCAAGGGATTGAAGCGGAAATCGCAGGTGTTCATCAACACAGAGCCAGAAGAGCAGGCTGCGGATTTGGTGGCCAAGAAGAATGTGGAGTGAGGAGCCTTGGAAACAAAAAAGGCGGCGTCCAGCAGAGGAAGAGATTAAACAAAAAGTGTGGGGTTGGATTGGCCAGACGCGAAGGAGAACAGATGGACATGTGGGCAAGAGGCCCCAGGAGAGGGAGACCCTGACACACTCTGAGTCCTGCTTATGTGGTGTGAGGCACCTGACACATAGTGGATCCATCCATTCATCCATCCATCCATCCATCCATCCATCCACCCATCCATCCAGATGGGTGTTGCTCCACACAGAGAGTCACAGATCAGGAACAGTGTTGCTGTGGGGCAACAGCAGCAAACACTGAACCTGTGTCACTGCACCTGTGTCACTCATTTCTTGGAAGTCCAACGGAAGTAATTGTACTTCTCGTGTCATAACATGTGGGGCGACATGTGAGGCGACTGAAACAGCTGATGTTCAGCTTTATGTGTCGACTGGACGAGTCTGAGAACCACAATGTAGAAGTCTTAGTCAGCCCGTTGAAAATGTGCAACAGATTTACCTCTAAACTGAGACGACATTGCTGCAAAAGTCTGTATAAGTATACATTGACATGCACAGTCTTGTATGATGTTTGTTTGTATAATATTTGCATTTAATTTTAGAAATGTGAAATTTAAAAAGTTTTCCCTTTTTTAATATGCAGTTTTGTATTTTTCAGTATTTTTAAAAAATATATTTTTATACTTTCTCTATGTACTTGTATGTTCTTGTTTCACATGGACCTGTGTCTGTAATACAGATTATTTGTATAAGGCAAACACATAACACAAGCTTGTTTGTGGTGACAGATCCTCTACAATCCAGAGTGTTAGTGATTAAGCCAGGCAGATGGAGCTCCCAACAAGCCCCCTCTGCATTTATTAGCTGTTAACCTGAAGTTACCTACTTGGCTGATTTCACTTGATTTTACATCCTGTAAAAAGTCTGATTACAGGATGATGACACTATATCTCATGTGAGAGTTTCACAGAGCCGTGTGATTATCACAGAACCAGTGATTATCTGTGGACACGGGTTCTTTTTGAGCAATCGGAGTAGTTTGTGGTTCAGAAACACGGGCACAGACGCTGGTAGCTTCGAGTTCCTGGCCAGTTTCACCACCTGTATTTACTTTCTTCACATTTTCTTTCTGTTTTATTGCATCTTTACGAACCAAACTATTTCTTTCCAAACACCAATGATAAAGGAATTACAGATGTACAGTTAGGCTGCCGGAAAATGGTCCACAGAGGATAATCAAAGCCAGCAGGCAGGCTAGAGATTAGCATTAACCCAACACTCGTGAGTGTGATACAAGCTCTAAGCCAACAATATGAAGAAAAGAAGACGAGTCCCACAGTATTACCCAATTTGCCCTTGGGACAGGATTGTTGAGTGTACTTTGAGAACACTTGAAGAAAATGATCCCCCCTCCAGTCACTCAGCCGATATGGCGACCCATCGAGGCTCGAACAGGACACGTTCAAAGTCAACAGCACTTAAACAGAAGCTATAAGAGGCCTTCAGATAGCGCAGACAAAAAGGCTTGGTTGCTATTTTGAAGCGGGGAAAGTGCTTCAGTGGCTGAGGTTAAAGGGGATCATCAGTCTTCGTGGCACGGCGAATCTCATTTTCCACGGAAATGTGATGACTCGACAACAGGGAGGACAGGCGTGATGCGGACCGGAGCGGCGGAAAGCGGAGCTCACAATCAGGAAAAGATCGCCGTGTTTTCCACTCAGCGCTTTCTGCTCTCTGTCTGTCTCTCCGTCTCACCTCTCGCCGCTGAAAGCCCGTGAGCTGTCGGTGAATAATGATGACCTCACGTCACCACGGCTCACAAATACTGACAACTCTTATTTCCCATTGTCAGTGGAGTAATTGAATCTTATTTCTCTCTATTGGGTTTCTGCGATTCTGCCAAATGTGAGCAGTTCTCCGGTGAGAAAGCGCCGCTGCATGTTGCCTTCTGTTCAAAAGATTCATCGTAAAAATGAAAAGCACAGAAGACGCGTTCAGTCATTACATGATGGCATGGCAAAAATATAATAGCGGTATGGAGATAAATGCATCTGTCAGATTTATCAGTACTGTCCCATCTTTTTATGGGAAAAAAAAAATCTATCTGCAAGAATAAAAGCACTTTGTTTGCATGCAGCTCTGGTAAAATAGAACCAGATTGTGTCTGGAGATGAGATGAGACGAGGACCGAAGATGGAATGAAGCCTCATATTGGATTTGACTCTGTAAAGTTCTGCTGCACCTCTTCGCAAATCCACAAGGTTTTAACTCAAAGTTACTCGAGTCTCCAGGTGCAGCACAAAGGTAAGAGCAGATTTTCTCATAAATACAGTCAAACGTTAGGATTTGAAACTTTCTGTCTCCTTTTATATTAATTAAGTTTCTCACACTAACACCTGGTTTAGGTTCGATCACTTAGGTCCACCCACATTTGTGTTTTTGTGTTTTTAATGAGGCTTTTGCAGGAAAATGTATTGAGGAAATTATTTATTATTGTTGTGTTTAGAAGAACTTTGTGCTCCAGTGTTGTATGAAAACTGTGATAGGAATTAAGTTTTATTGATTGATCGATAAAAAGACAACTACATGTACATGTACATTCCAGTGGATGACCAAGTTGGATTGTTATCACAATGACTGTCAAAATAAAACGACCAAGTCCAGGAGAATAAAGACTGGGAGTCAAGACACTCTGGAGGAAACATTGTTCTTATTGTCCTTCTGTTCACACTTCTGTTCACAAGAACTATTTACAATGGCCGTGGTGCGCGTTCCATTTTCACATGAAAACATTGTCGTGTAAACTGAACCCAAGAATAAAAATAATCTACTTCATTGTGCAGATATTTTATGCCCAAATTGGAAAAAAAAGTCTGTTGACGTACAGCTCAGATGATCACCTGACTGAAGAAATAATCATTATTTCTAGTTATTGTTTAAAATTCAGCGGATTTAGAAGTGTTTGTTCAGTGTGAATTAAAATAACTAAACAATTCATCTGTGATTCTTTCACATGGCGGCTAAAAACTCTTCCTGGGAATGTGACTGAACGCTCCCATAAAATGCATTTTGCAGTTTAATCAGATGGACTCGACTTGCGTGAAATTATCATTAGCAAACCGCTGGAAAACAAACCGGCAGACGTTTTCTTTGTGTTTTCCCAGATTTCCATTTAATTTGACTCATGCATCCGTTGTGTCCCTGAAGGCGCCGTCGTCACTGACGGCATCATTATCCTCTTTGATACAGTGACGGCTTAAAGAAACAGCTTTCAACAGCTACCAAAGGTGCACTATTCAAAATATACATCCTCCCCTCTATTTAGCTGTGGTACGAGATGCATTAAAGATGTGATGGTGTTTCTCTTTGGGGAGGCGCTGTGTGTGCTTCCTACATAAATCTGGGTGGAGGAGCAATAAAGCCTCCCTCCCAGCGACATAACCAATCACTGCGAGAGAAAATTTCATTTTCCTCTCTCCTGAAAACTTTTGGAAGCACTTTAATTCCCCTTGAGTGGCTGTGGGATTTCACGTTTAAACTAATTTGCTTGTCTGGTAATTAAATAAGAAATCAATTCTACAAACAATTAGTTCAGGCTGCGTACGCAGGCAAGTGGTAGTTGAGAGTGGGGGCGCTCATGCGTGCGTACAGTGTGCGTACAGGAACATCTCTGAACGTGGGAGTAATGACAAGCACTGCTTTGTTGGGGGCGGATTATTTTTTCTGAGTTTGCTTTGAATCAGAAATCACTTAAAATGCAATCAGAAGCTTTGTGGAAAACTCACATTTTCAGGTAAGACCAGGACACGGCACGTACATCGGCACTGTTGATTATTTAAATGCAGCAAAAGGAGCTTTCCACACCACTCGGTTTAGAAATTCCCGTTACTCACTTTGCCTGCTGCTGCTGCTTGAACATCATTTACAAGCGAGACACACACGTCTCACGAAGCAGAGGAACCCGAATCTGCAGTGTCATCAAGTAACAAAACTCCTCCGTGAGGTAAACACTCTGCAAATTATGCCCAAATCTTACCCAGAGAACTTGAGAAGGAAACACATTTGATCGTCTCAAACTGATAAAATGATCGGGATGAAAAATATTTCATGAAAGTTTTCACCTGAGAAAAGCACAGAGCGGCTGCTGGTTGGCGGTAGTTGTGAGGGAGAGAGTACATCCAGACTCCCTTGAACCGCCTTATCTACGTCACCTTTGGCTCTTCTATAGATTTCCCATGATGCTTTTGAATATCCCTAGAGAAGAGGCATCTGCACTTGTAGTGTTCAATTTCTATGGAACAAGAGCACAATGGAGGCAATGATAGCGGCGTCATTATAAACTGCATCAGAGTGACGATCTCAAGGCCACAGTGAGGAAGCTTCACTCCCCGTCCTCATGTTTGGCTGCACTTTCTGTGTCAGTAGGGAAATTAGTACCTGTGCTCCGTTACAGATTCCTCCTGGTACAATAGCTGAATCACTGTCACTGCAAAATGCTGAGTCCACAAAAAGTCTTGCCATTATAGCTCCACCAATCAATACCTTTATTTTCTTTTTACATTATGTGTGAACTAACCAAACACCACAGTGGCAGCAATGAGAGCAAAATGTTTCTCTCAAGACTAAAATATGACTGAAAGTCAGACTTTTTTCACTTGAGGCAGTTGAAATGTGGAAAAGTTTCAAGAGAAGAGTGAGTAAGATCAGAATTTGGAAGTGTGTCTCAAATGTGTAACTTTACTATTAAACACATTGAAAATCACGGATTACAGAGCAGAGCATTGTGCACCACGGCCTTAGTAAATAATCATTCTGCACATGCTCAGTAGAGTGTCATGACTTCCACTCCATGTGTTTAAATGTGGTTTAAGGAGGGTCCTAATATCCAATAGTTTTCCAACAGCAATAATTGCCTCCATACCTGGAATGACGCCCCAGAAGTGAAAACCTGTCATCTCTCTTCCTGGCTTGTTTCTCTTTTTTAAATAGTGTGTTGGTTCAACAAGCGAATCAGAAATCAAACCCTATATAGTGTCATCGGGGGTTTAGCCAATCCCAATCAAGGTAGGCCCTCCCACAATTAGGCAGCTCTGCTCTGGCACATGCCACCATGAGAGGAAGTACTTCCTCCTCTTCCCAAGATGGGCATGAGTGGGCGGAGCCAGTCCAGCTCACACAGACACAGCAGATTCTGAATGCAGCTCTTTTGATGCAATATTTAAATGGATGAAAATCAAGGAAAATCTGGATTTGGGGCAATAAACTTTGAATACAATGTTTTTTAAAAGTTATATATTATGACCCATTTAAAATATGTTTGAAAGCAGCCAAACGTCACAGATTTTTTAATGAAGGGTGACTTACTGGGAAGGTATATGAGGGATAATGGGGTCTGTTTACACAACAGAGCTCAGTCACAAATTAAATAGATATTGATTGTGTATTTTTTTTCTCAAAAAGTGATTTTCATTTCAGATTATCATGTCAAATATGGCCTCCAGAGAAAATATTACACTTCTTTCAGGTTTCAAATGTCAAAAAATTTTCAGCATCTGAACTTTCGAGTCTCCTTTCACTCTCACAGTTTTACCGTCAACCCCGAGAAGGTTGGTGAAGTCTTTCATATGCTGTACGCCAGCGGGCAGACTTCATGTGCTGACACCGAAGCTCTTCCCCCGGGCCGCTCACACACCCATCGCCACTTCAAAGCAGATCACCTGAAGTGATTGTGTATTCCGAACACGCCGCCTGCCCCTGCTGACTCGGTAGCATTAAACGTGTATTTACCAGCTGGGGGTCTGAATACATGACGAAGCTCCCGGTTTCCCAGCGGGACCGTACCTGCCACATTGCCCTTGAGCTAGACACCTTAACCTGAGCGCAGCACACACTCCAGCACGCATTGCATCAAGTCAGCTGTGTGTAAATGGATATAATGTTAGTGTCAGGGTGTGCGAGTCCCGACGGATGCAGAGCGGGTGTCTGTAGGCGATGGAGGAGCCATACGATGAATAATAATCATCATATGTGCTGCAGATCTGGAGAGAGACTCTGGAGATTGTAGTGGAGTAAAACCTGGGGGGAATCTACGACGTACATTCATTAGCCATCAATAGTGCCACATCAGCTGGTGCACTGCAACACTATGCCGTGTCCCAGCATGCCCTCCAGACAGAGGACCGTAGTTATGTGTGTGTGTGTGTGTGTGAGTGAGTGTGTGAGTGTTTGAATTTCACACACATTACACCACATGTGACAATGGTGCTCCCGCTGTGAGACAGACTAGTGCTGCTCTCTGGTTTGTATTATTTAAGCACAACACGCACACACACATACACTCACACTCACAGAAACACACAAACACACGCCCACGCGCGCACACACACACACACATCTCTTGATAACACACTCTGCAGAGCCTACCTGTAGATTTCTAATACGTCTGGGTCAACAGACATTGGGAACACAGAGGGAGGCTAATGTGAAGCAGATAGTGTATCTGCTTCACTGCTGGCGAGCATCAGCATTGTTTGCCACATGCATTAGACACAGCTGGTGAGAAACGTCGGCTTGAACTGCAAATACGCAGCGGCTTTGATGCAGCTTCAAGACATCTGACGCACACGAGATGGGATCTGTTTGGATTGCCTGCTAGTTGAACCTCAATATTTGGATTGGCTCTTACATTCAAAGCACTCTTCTTTCACTGTTTTTAATAGGAAAACATTTATTATTGAATCTTTCTTCACCCCTACGTGGCTTCTCTCAGGTTTTAACGTGTGAACCTGCTTATCTGCCCTGAGAAGGCGACCGCAGTCACAACACTCAGCATCAGCGGCTCTGAGGCTCTTTTTCTTTTTTTTTTCATCAATGTGAAAAGGTCTTGTGTTGTAGCTCATTAGGAGGAGTCGCCCCAGTTAAATAAACCACCAGAATATCAGAAGTTTAAATGCCAGGTTAACAATCACCATTCTTCTGCGCGAGTCGCCACAAAGCAAAGTCAAACTGCTCAGCAGTGATGTCATCAGTCAATACAACTCGGCATCCGTGGAGATCTTAAACCTCTTCGGGCTTCAGGCCCAAGTGAACCGGAACTCTCACGGAGACAAACCAAGAGATAAAATCTCTCCAGTGAGTTCTGGTTGGAGAAACCTGGTCGACTGCTCGTGAGAGGCAACCAAGGGGAATGATAATAAGATGTCTGTGCCTCGTCCAGGTGCTCCCAACGTGGTGACTTTAACTGAGTTCATATCCCACAGTTGAGCTCCTGCTTATGGAATATTGTTACATTTAACTCTTTAGAGTTTACTTATTGCAATACCTTGAAATTGAAAATTTCACCATTTGGGTGTAAAAATATCTCAAGACTTTGTGATGTTTTTGAGTCTGAAAAAGCACAACACTTTCTCCGCGACAACTCAAGTTGAAAAGCGTTTTTTTTTTTTTTTTTTTGCAGTTTTGTTACAGAAAAATACTGTACTTGATTTGTCTTGATCTCATTAGATTTGAGTGATTTTGTTATTTTCCTGTTCTTCTGTGTCTACGATCTCATTCTTCATCCAAACTGACCATTCAACTCACATCTTTGCTTCCACAACAGGATTTAAGGACTCTGACTTATTGTCATACCATTGGATGTTTTTACTTGTCCTGGAGTGAAATTCTGTTCTGTTCCAAAGGTCCAGACAACACCAAAAACATAAATAGCAAATGCAATAGAACAGTACTACAAAATAGGCACAATGTAAGATAGGTCCAATAAAAACAATGTTTACAGAGTTTACATTGTAAAACAGTCCACTACAGCCAGTGCTTCACACTAAACCATTAATTATTCCTGTGCACATAGCAGCTCCTGATTGGACAGCACCAGAAAGGAGAATATCATCTGCAAAGAGCAGAAACTTCTCTCTTGAATACGACGTCCTTCTGGCCCAGCGACAACATTTTCATGTAAATCCTGAAGTGAAGTGGAGACAAAGCGCAGCCTTGGCTTCGCTCGCTTCCATTCAGGAACTTCACAAATTCACAGATGGAGCTGAGAGCGACGCCTTGAACAACAAGTTTGGCTTATTAAAGGTAGGAATTAACGAGGTTCAGAGAAGACGGCAAATTGCTGCATTGAGGAAAAACATCTGTACACAAGAGCTTTATGGCTGGAAGTTTCCCCCTTAATGTGAAGAGAAGCTGTACATGCTCATGATGTAGGAGTCAAACGGGCTGCTGATGCCAACGTGTGGCAACCGCTTTCATTTTGAACTGAAACTGGTCTCGTTGGGAGAAGAGAAAGTGAAGCGAGGGAACATTTGCACAAATGATGACTAATCGCCGGAGCCTTGTTCGCAAACGCCCCGCAAATAAACGTGTCACCTGTTTTCACCGCCCACATGACACTGAGTAATCACACAGCGAGAGACATCTGCCATGTTACTGGATGGCGGTGCTGCATCCTACATCCGCCCCGGCCAATTGGAAGGGAGCGAGCGGGCGCCACAGGAAGTAACGTGGGATTAACGTTGACCCCTTTAACACCAGGGGAGGCATCAGATGTTGCAGGAAGCTGCTGCTGCTAATATAATTATTACATTAATAATAATAATAATAGTACTGTGTCACAGTGACGGATTCTTGGTGTATCATTAAGATATCCTCATTCATTTCACCGCATTAAGAGGTCAAATAAACAACATTAACCTGAAGAGAAGAGGTTTTCCTGGCTGAATGTCATCGGTGTGATACAAGTTATTTAACCATGCAGAAATAAAATGCCGTTTGGCGAAAATATTGCAGGGACGAAGAAACGGCACTAAGCATTGACCGGGATGGGAAAGATCAGGATGTGGAAGATGAAAGTACAAAAGCAAAGTGAGAGGAATGTAAAGCATTAAAAGAAGAAAGCAGACTTGGGGCAGCATTTAAAAATTAGTTTGTGTGACGTGCGTGCCAGACGGCGGGGATAAAACTAAACAACCAACAGGGCTGTACCAAGTGAGACAAAATCAAAGGAGTGTTTCGGTGTCTGTGTCAGTGCTTGTTCTGGTCGTGTTGCAGGGCAGGTTAAAACAAACTCTGAATAATTTACAGCTGTTATTTGACCGAGGTGTAGCAGCGGCTTTATCGGCAGCATCAGATGAATTTCAGGTACGCTGGATTGGAGCCAGTGCTCTAATGAAGGGCTATTATATATCCTTCTGTTAACTACAGAGATGTTTCCTGCTTCTTGGAGTAGAAGAACGAGTGTGGGGAAATACGAGTGAAGTGCTGATAGAAATGTAAATTCATTTTCCTTAAGCGCTCACTGTGTGATAATCGCTCCCTGTAAAGGAAATGAGATGATTCCAGAAAACCTGAGGATGCTTAATAACCAACCTGAGCAGGATTAATCAAGGCTTCATGTTAACACCAACGTGTGAGAGCAGGAAAAGAAAAGTCAGTGTAATTTATTCAAGTCCTACTTCAACACAATCACAGGTGATTTTGTGGAACACAGAAATAACTTTAAGAGTTTATGTCAGCCGACAGTTTCCGATTGAAATGCATCCAAATGTCTTTTTTTATGTTCTTAGTTTCACTCACTTGACTATCTGCTGATCAGCTTGGAGAGAGAGCGAGAGAGAGAGAAAATAGCAAATTTTCAATGCATCATAGCTCCTCCTCTTCACATTGTGATTCTCTGAGAACAACCTTTTCAAGAAAATTGCGATCAACGTTTTCTGATCACACCAGTTTCCATCTCTTTGTGCGACACAACAATCGCAATCAACAGTTTTCCTGCAGATGGATTGACAACACCACCAAAATGAGTTTTACGTTTTGAATTCAACAGAACTTTTCCAACAAAATGCACATTTACTAAACCATCATCTGTGTTCCTGCATGAGGACACAATATGGAGCGACCAAAACAACTCTGGATTCAGACTTTTGGTCACATGACTTGTCTGTGGAATAATTTATAAAGGAAATAATATCTTTTTTTTTTTTTTTTTTTAATTAACAAACTTATGGTTTTTAGCATGTAGCACAACAAGCCAGCCTGAACAATGCACCAAGTTATCTCTCTTAATGGATTCTGTTACAGAAAAAACTGTGGATTCTGTTAAATAAATACAACAAATTACTTGTTTGACACTCCTGGTTTCGTGACACGGATGTTATTTGTTGTTTAATGCTTTATCGTCATTTATTTATTCTGACGTTTGTTTCTGTTATTCCTTCAGTTATTGCACGTTCTTCAGCTTCTGTTAGGATCAGTTCTTGCATATTTCAGCTGGTTTTTGTTGGTTTGATTTAGTAATAATCATCGCAGCTTTGAAATCGTTATAGGACAAAACATTGGACTCAATGCACATGTGATTCAGATTGGTCCAATAAGGAAACTCCTTTGGTTAAATATCCAAAACCTTCAGCAAGCAAAGAGAGAAGTCCTGACAAATTACTTCAATTCACTTCAGTCCAATTTAGTTCACTTGAATTCACTTCAACACAGTTCAATTCATTCACATTCACTTTGATTAAATTCACTTGACTCCATTACAACTTAGCTCTCTTCAATCCACTTAAATTCCCTTTAGTCCACTTCAATATGCTTATGAAAACACTTTAGTTCACTTCAAACTACTTCAGTTCATGAAACCTGAATTCAGTTCGATTCAATGACTCATTTCCTTTTGCCTCATTATAATTCACTGCAGCCCACTTCTTCAGTTCACTTCAGTTCATATTAGTACTCATTTTAGCTACTTTGATCCATTTCAGTTCTTGTCAACACACCAATTTATTTTCAACTCACAGAAACGGACCTCAACCCATTTAATTTAATCCACTTTAGTTCAACTCTTCTCGGTTCAATCTAAGCCAGTTAAATGATTTAAATGTTTCATGCAATGATGTTTGCTGAGTCAGCATCACACAGGAGAAAGACAAAACAAACTGTGTTATATCAGAATAAAGAATGTGGGGAGACTATACGTTCAGACCTTGTTTTGGTGTTTTCCAAAAAGAGCCTCATAATCATACAACACCATCAATAGATTTAAGACAGTAAAAGTATTCTATTACTGACATTTGCATATATTAGGCAAGTTAATACCAAGTGTAGTAAATGGAAACGTTCCAGCCTTGTTACCTTGACCTGCTATGTTTTGATGCCATTTGGCAGCCATGTTTGTTCTCAGTGCCTCAGAGGACTTTCTGCAGTTCCTTTAGATTATTTCACACTCAAAGCTTAAAACTGCAGACAAAGGCCACCTTTACACAACATTTGAGGTGAAAACATCATTTTCATGTTTATGTTTCTGAATAGTTTTGCGTTGACATGGCAAAGGTTTAAAAACGATGTCCTTTTACATAGAAACGGCGGAAAAGCTAAACATGAGGTTTTTATGTTGGACTACTAGTGGGTGCTGCTGTTTGTATTTGTAATGAAACCACACACACGCAGGACAATCCACTCTATATAAAAAAAAAAAAATGGACACAGATATTCTAAAGGACAGACGACGAAGTTGGATTGTTATTACGGTGACTACCAAGTCCAGGAGTCACTCTGGAGGAAACATTGTTCTTATTGTCCGTCTAATGAGCATGTGCAGAAGAACTGTTTACCAAGGCTGTGGTGCGCATGACCATAGCAGAGTTTCCCGTGTGGATGGGAATCTTTTTTAAGAAGAAACGGGAAACAAAAGATCGTTATAGCTCATGTGGACGGGGCTTGAGCTGGAGCGTTGACATAAAGTTCCACCTTGGAAAATTGTTTTCAAAAAGTTGCATTTTCAGTGGTTCCGAGCACCACTGTCATGTAAGCAGACACCCAAAATGCTAGTGGACGTTTTGTCATGTAAATGAGGCCTGAAAGAGAAACATCAGACGCCTTCCCGATTCAAAACATCTGAAGAGCCCAAAACTGGATCCCAGTTGTATAAATTGATGCAGGTATTTTCAAAGGTGCGTCTGTATGTTTGTGCTAACAGGCACGTGTGTGTGCAGACGCCTGTGAATAGCAGTCCTGAGATGGAGTGTCAAACGAGCTTACAGTGAATGCTTCAATGGCTTCTTAAACGAATCGTCTGTCTCAGCGCGAGAGCACAAGGTGCTTAAGGAAATCTACTTGACCTGCTCTGAGCACAGACAGAAGTAAAGACAATACTGCGCTAAACTCGGCGCCGTTAAACAAAAGGATTTCATTCTTCATTACTGCTGGAGGAGAAAATGAGTTTGTCTTCATGGATCAGTGGTCGCGAGGTGAGCAGGTAGCGTGCGAACCACCCGGCTCCTCACTTCGACAACCAAACAACCAGAACGGCTTCAGAAAATCTAACCAAACGGCACACAGTGCGAGGCCGCGGCTGGCAAGCCGGCTGTGATTCACCCGACTGGGCTGTTCGAGGCAGTTGATAGACAAATAAGCATCGCAGCCCTCGCCTCTTTATCTCCTTGTTCTGTTTAAGACTGCACTGGTGTGATTGATGGCTGAATGCAAGCCTTAATTTGTGGGAGGTGAAAAGATTGGAGTTACAATGCCCGACAAAGCGGGAACAAAGGAGGGGGAGATATAGATGGAAGACAGGAGGAAAATGGAGACGTGAAGATCCATTGTTAATCCTGGGCAGAGATCGGCTGACATTTGTTGGTGCGGCGCGGCTCTGAAGTCTGCTTAAACACTGCAGCACAAATACACTCAGCACAAGGCCTTCAAGGCAAAGGTGCAGTTTTTATGTTTTTTTTTTTTTTTTTCATTTTACACAAAAGCAGCTAATATTTAAAAGCTTACTTTTAGGGATGACACAAAAACTTGTTGCCATGGCGATCACTGCCAAAATCTATGTTCAGACCATTTATTGTTCAAGATAATATCTGGGCTGTTAGATGTTTTGAACCCTTCTTCATTAATGGTGCTAATGCTTCTGGCCAAGTCCATTTTTGATATTTTAAAAGCAGATAGTGCCATGTATTATCCAGTGTGTTTTATGTGTGTCTGTCAATCATCCATTGGTGTGATTTTGCATGTGACATGCAATTAATCATTAGTTTTCATAGAAATACGAAACAAATCGTGCAAAACCTGTTTTGGATGTTATATGTGCTTTCTTTTCACTACCTGCTGAGCAGCTGTAGCTCGTGACTGATCTCCGACTTCGCTGCTCCGGAAGAAATTTGACAAAAACTGATGAAACGTTCCAGGTGATACCTGCCGATATATTACAATCCTGTCATGAAGTGTAGGAAAGGTAGATGATGACATTGCTGCTGCTGGTGGCATTGTGGCAGAGTGGTCAGTACCATTTTCTGGAAAAGGCAAAGTAGAGGTAATTTTTGATAAAAGTCCCTTCCTGATAGAAGTGGAATGACTAGCAAACTGACTTCCACTATTGCACTCAACAGTATTTTCATTATCTATATACTAATACGGCAGCGGCCATTTCAGAATTTTCGTCGTCACAGGTTGCGCTCCTGGGAAAGGGAGGCACAGGGTTGTATGATACACAGTTACCTTTCTATTTGGGTGGAGAGCGTCCTTGTGGGGGTCAGAAGTTGGTATGGAATATATTTTGGGTTAGAACAGCCGATTTCCATTGTTCCATTGTCCAGTTGTCACATGATGCGACTTCACCAGGTGGCAGCAAAACCATTGTTCCATAACGTTGCTATGGAGTCACGTCATCACTAACACTGGATTGAGACTTTGAAATCTTGTTTTATGACTAATTGACACTCAGTACATATCATGATAAGGGTTGAGGTCCATTTTGCTGTTTTAATTGTGTAAATGGAATAATTATTTATGATTTTAGCAAAGCCATGGGAAAGAGATCAAATTCTGAAATAACACCCCCAAAAATTATGATTTTTAGTTTCTTCCGCCCAACTTATCTGGTAATATTTGTATTCACTGTTTACGTCGAATTAAAAGCAAATTACAAATGCCTTGATAGGAAAGCCTCAAAGATACTCTTGTTATGCTTTAGTGTCGTCGTGTTTACATCAGCAACCGAGAAGTGGAAAAGTTAAGAAACAACTCAAAATCTGAAAATTCAAAATTTCCTACTGGGAAAGTGACTTTGACGTCCAACGAAGGTGGTTGGAGCCGCTGAAAATGCAAACTTTTGAAAATGTTCCCAAATCTGTCTCCGTGGAAATGGAGGGAATCACAACGTTTTTTGAAACGCTGCTACTACGCATGCGCACCGCTGCCATAGACATAGACAGTTCTTCTGCACACGCTCAGTAGATAACGTTTATTCCAATGTCATGACTCCCAGTCCTAATTTTTCTGGGACTTGTTCTTTGCATATTGTTCTCTTGTGCATGTAGGTCTAGTTCCATTACAAAAACAACCAACAGCCACACCTAATGGTCTGGCATGCTAACTACATCGCTTTCAGCCTCCACCAGAGGCTCAACGTTAAAACTATAGTTTTCAGCATGTTAACAAATCGTTTGCTAACAACTTGAAGCGTGGTGTAAATGGGGCCTGACATCACTCAGCATGGCATCAGATACGTAAACATGCTCCGAACTCTCCTGGGTGGAAAACTTCCGAGTTTCCAGCTGCAGTTATGTGGCAACGAGGCCTGAGATGATGAGATGATGAGTTCAAATATATGCAGTTTGTACTTGTAGAGCACAGCAGCATTTTGTTTTCACAAGATCATGCCTCAGACCATTCCTGAACCCTTTTTGGGGAGTTTATGGCTTTTTCCTGTCACAGATGAAACAAACGTTGGAGCTCAAAGAGATAAAAGTCTTATAATTCTTTAAACGGAGAAATGGACTTGTCAGAAGAGAATGTTGTTTTGGATTATAGTTCTCCATTCACTATCATCACACGCCATCTTTCCCCACCGTCCTCCGCCTCCAATCCCTTTTAAGTTCCATCAAATTCTGTTTGTCTCCTCTTTCCCCTCCACTTAACACTTCTATTTTTTATATAATTGTCTCCATTTTCCCACAGGCCTTGTTTTTATACTCATTCCCAGCGAAGCTAAATTCTACTTCTGTTCTGACTCTTGATTTCTTCTGAGGTTTCATCCTTTCTTCTCCGCAGTGTCTGCGTGACGAGTAGCTGGCAGGTAATTACTGTTGCCTAAAGTCTTCATCGAGGTTAGATTGTGATGAAATCACGAGATCAATTCTGCACAATTGTCATAACACCGGTACAATACAACATAATTATTCAAACCAGGGGTCTCAAACTCATTTCAGTTCGCAAACCAAATACAGTCCGTTGTCATATCAACTAGGTCGGCACAATGAAATGAATTAATCATAACCTGTCGATACTTTCTGCTCATTTTTATACCACTTTGTTCAGTAAGAGCAGATCCCAGTTAACAATGCAGTGAACGGTCGTGTTTTTTGGACTGTGGAATGAAGAACATGCAAACTCAATGTTTTCAAGTGAAACCGCACAAGACTTTCGTATTGTTTTGAGTGTCTGTTGACATGACAATGGCGTTCTGAGCCAATAAAAACCAAAAACTCTGTGTAGGCGCTGCTACTGCACATGCTCACCGCGGCCCTCGTAAAATGGCTATTCTGCACATTCTGCGAAACGAAAATGCAAAAGCAGTGTGTTTTCACGGTCTCTGTGTTACGTCATATCTTCTTCTCTTCTGGAAACAGTGTGACACCTGTTTCTGTTTCAGCTCCTCTGGCTCACAACCTCCTTTGGGCCAATTTTTGGGCTGTGGGCTGCATGTTTAACACCTCTGATTTACATAAATGTGTGTGTGTGTGTGTGTGTGTGTGTGTGTGTTTGTGTGTGTCTGTGTGTGTGTGTGTGTGCGTGTGCGTGTGCGTGTGCGTGTGTGTGTGTGTGTGTCTTCAACACATGCAGTCACTTGCACTTTACTTCAACCCACAATCACTAAAGCAGCCACTTCAGGCAATTTGAAAGCAGCCGCAATGAACGAAGGTGTTTACATCATCAAAAAGCCACCGCACTTTGCAGGAGAAGAGAAGGGAGGAAATTAGGGTCGTTCTTCACGCGTCAAGATTAAAGAGAGCTGACTTGAGTAAACAGTGAGGTTTTCATGCGATAGTGATGGAGCCCTTCGTAGAGTTTACTTAAGCCATGTTATCACGTGTAAACAAGTGAAGGGAGGAATACTCAGTATGTGCTGAGGAGAAAAAAAAAAATGGGTTTGGCTTGTTTTACATGACAGCTCGGCAAAGGGAGAATAGAGGCAAAATGCACGTTAGCAGCTTTCTGTGCAACCGTGTGGAAAAGCAAACCAGGCATCCTGCGGATTGCTGTATGTTCAGCTGTACATCACCTGAAACTCATTACAAACACTGCAAAACAAAAAAAAAGACAAGAGATCTGCTGTTTTTTTTTTTTTGG
>OMNM01033890.1:0-24334 GCA_900302745.1 Parablennius parvicornis | reverse complement strand
TGCCTGCGTTCCGCCTGCATTCTGACTGTGTCCTGCCTGCTCCCTGTGTCCTGCCTGCTCCCTGCCTGCTCCCTGCCTGCTCCCTGCATCCTGCCTGCTCCCTGCCTGCTCCCTGCCTGCTCCCTGCCTGCTCCCTGCATCCTGCCTGCTCCCTGCCTGCTCCCTGCCTGCTCCCTGCATCCTGCCTGCTCCCTGCCTGCTCCCTGCATCCTGCCTGCTCCCTGCCTGCTCCCTGCTGTGGGCGGGAGTTTCAGGGTCATGGTATCGGAGGCTTCATTAGCAAGATTCCCTTCATGTGGTTGCAGTCTTTGGAGGTTGTGTCATTGATCTGGACCAAATATCAGCTGGTCTTCTCGCTTACATAGCATCAACAAGTAGCAAGCAGTCAGGAGAATCAGAGAGAAGAAGTTCCTTCTTACCATTGCTATTGATCGATGCAACACCCTGGTCCCCTCCAGCTCGGGCACCAGAGCTTTTGTCTACCTGACCAACCCCATTGCACTTCTGCATTTTATGTTCCGTCCATCCTCAGTCCCTCTTTATCCAACTCTGAGTCTCTCCCTGCTGGACCGGACCTCAGCTGTCGTTTGAAGGCAGGTTACACACACTGGACAGGCCGACAGTCCATCACACACCGAGAGAGTCACACACACTCACACCTGCAGGAAAGTTGGAACTACCATGTAACCTCAAACACGTTTTTAGACTGTGGGAATAAATCAGAGTATCTGGAGAAAACTTACACATTGATAGCGTGAAAGCTCCACTGAAATCTTCAGGCTCGAACAGGGGACAGTGTGAGGCATGGGAGAAGACCACTGCACCACCATGCAGCACATTTCACAGTGATTAAATATTTCTGTTATGATACAGTTTGTTGAGGCTGAAGCTCCAGAAACCTAAAAGTGTGAGAGGATAGTCTTTTATTATCCTTGAATCCTGGGGGTTCCGCTGCAGTTCATCTTGATTACACACAATGACACGTCACAGCTGATCAATGTGGAAGTGATTAATCCACAGTAAATCCACAGGCTGCATCAGATAGTATGTAAATGTAAGAATACTTTAAATTAATGTGGTTATTTCTTATTAATGCTCTTGTTTTTCTCTTGTGGAGGAGACTGGAGTTTGTTCATCTCAGGAACTGAGGCGGACTCACACTGATTGACCCATTTCTGCAGGTTGCTCTGCAGTGAAGTGCTGTTTGATGGTGGGAGGTTTCATGTCTTCTCGCTGTTTTCAGAGCCTGGATGCCGGGTCACACCACAGGAGATCCAAGCTCTGAATAGGTGCTGTGATGTCTTTGTGCCTGTTCCTATTTAACGGCTCCACCCTTCACTTATAGCTTGGAGTCAATGTCATATGTCAACACTGCGCCTTCAGCAGTTTGAATCGAGAGTGGTTTAACCTTTGAAACTGTTGCATAATCTTAGAGCAGACATTCAGTCAGAAAACAGGTAGTTTTATGATCTGCTTCAGGTTTATTGTAAAGTAAGAGAGCTGAAGTAAATGTGAAACACGTCTGATTACATCAGTGACTGACGATGCTGTGCAGAAGTGTGCAGAAGTAATAACGTCACTGAGGAATTTTCAACACGAAGGGTCCAAACATCCAACAGCCTCCATTCACAACTCATGATATCCGTTTTCATTTGATCCCTTATGGGACACTCATTTAAATAACGCTGCCTCACTCAGCCTCATGCTCTCTCACACACCTGGCAGGCTGAAACTAATCGTTGAGAAAGGTATCGCTGCAGCTAACAGCAGCAGTGAGCTGAGCAGAGATCTCTGAACTCTACAGAGGAGGTTCTCCTATTATAAAAAAACATTCACTGGCATTCTGCCTGACCGGCGCTCGCAGGGACAAAAAGCCCTGGTGCTCATCAGCACATAAAAACCAGCAGTTATTTGTCAGAAACATGAAAGGGTGTGTGTGGCTGTTCGAGAGGCGCCTGCCGCCTGTTTGTTTCCCCTCATGTTCCTGAGAGCAGCGGCAGCGGCACCCGGTGAGCCGTGACATCCTGGTAATGAGCTCTAACCTGGATCATAAGAAGCAGAACAGCAGGGCAATTAGTCCTATTTAGAGGGGAGAGACTGCAACACGACGCCTGATGGCCACGCAGGTAACCGCTGATATTTTACTCATGACCTTGGCGCCCGGCGTCACCTGGAGGTTACAGACGATGTGAAGAACCTCCGGCACCACAGATTTAAGAAGAAAACTTCCAGCATCCTTTTATTTTATAAAACTAGCTGTGTCCAGGGGACGAGGAATAATATCCAGGCACAAATGATGAGAACAACTTTGTTTGTGTAGTTTCTTTTTTTAAAAGTAACTCATGAAGTGCTTTAAATAAATGAAAACAGAACAATTATATCAGAAAAAAATACAATTCAAAACATAAATCTGTCTTCTGAACTGACTACTCTCACTTGCACACACGCACACACCAATTCACATGCTTGAAATATTGCATTGTGGTCAGTTTAATGCTTTTCAGTGAATCAGAAGGGAGTTAATTGACACTTTAAAGTCTTGAAACGTCCTTTCAGGCACAAGAAAACGTTGACGAGTGTCTGTTAAAGCGTTTAATGTTCAGTGTAGTTTTTTGTTTTGTCTCACACCTTCAAACGCTTCACGAGTGTCACTTTAAAAGGCAGTAATTCTCCTGACCCTGCAATGAACCTGCAGATCTCCTCATGCACTCCAAATTCAGCTCTATCCGGATCTAATTTTGGCTTTGAATCATTTTAAATACGATAATCCGGCACCAATGGCATGATTATTTAATTTTATGAGCCTTTATAGTTTGGATTACAGAGTAACAACTGACAGAGGTAGAGTGAGATGCTCCTAACATGGCGTAGTCATGAGGATTCCTTCACCTCTCAGGCTTTTATACACAGATTCTGACTTAAATTCACAACGCTGAGCCTCTCAAATGCTTAACTTTTATACTTTTTGTATATTATTCTAATGTAAACACCTTGTAACAAGGCCTGTTTAATCTTATTATAGCTTCAAGCATTTTAGATATTTAGATTGTTTTATAGCTCCAACTATTATGCTATATTTTTGTCACGTCTTCTAAACCAACAGTGTGATTCAATATTGCAGCTGAACATTTACATTGATAAATCTATCTGGAAAATATGGGGAACGACTGTAATGTGACTTCATATATCTGATTGCTCTCCATGACTTTGGGCTGCATTGGACTGGTGAGCTGTTGAGTCGTAACCTGCAAAGCAGTAAAATACTGTTTTTATTATTTGAATTTTCAGGAAATGCAGTTGAATTTTAAGACTATGTGCTTCGTGTTCCTCTCTCTCAGTTTGCATCCTCTAAAGTGTCCTCTCAGAGCAGAAAACATCCTCAGACCGATGGAGCGTCTCCCTCCACCACCACACTGCTGCATCGCTCCGCTTCAGGATGTAGGTCAAGAGAGGTTCAGACTCAGTTAAAATCATCTGTGAAACAGTCGGCCTGCACCATTAATCCTGCGTAATGCTGCGTAAACTGTGCGACTGAATGAAAGTGTGTAACTATCCAGCAGCCTGCACAGCGAGGTTATGTGATGGACGGACTTAATCCTCTTTCAGCTCCGTCACTTCTTTTCCTTCTTCCATGGATGATTTTTTTTTTAACTCATCTGCTCATTCATAGCTTTCAGGGTTTTTTTCAAAGACTTGTGGGTTTGTTGACTTGAGAAAAAAAAAAATGGTGTCATAAAAAGCATGTCTCCCACCAGAAATGAAGAAATAGACTTATACAGTTTCTATAGGCTCTGTCGAGCGTCACAGTCACATAAGACTAAAAAATCTATTAGTGATGAGTCAAAATTGATGTTTAATCTCCATCACCATTAAAACCTGTCAGTCCTGAAGCATCGTGACTGAAGAGAGCAAAGTACAGACAAGTTCTCAGAATGAAAACGCAACTTCATTCTATCAGCTGGTCACGCAACGCAAAAACAGCAAAAATGAATCAGCCTAATTATACAGTAACATACCTGACTAGAGCATCTTCCCCCTCTAACATCCAGATTATAGAGCATCTTCCTCCTCTAACATCCAGATTATAGAGCATGTTCCTCCTCTAACACCCAGATTATAGAGCATGTTCCTCCTCTAACATCCAGATTATAGAGCATGTTCCTCCTCTAACACCCAGATTATAGAGCATGTTCCTTCTCTAACATCCAGATTATAGAGCATCTTCCCCCTCTAACATCCAGATTATAGAGCATATTCCTCCCACTGACTGATGTAATTTCAGCTGAGTTTAAAGAGTCAGTCATTTCTCCACAGAGTGCTGATACCTGTTGTTACTTTTCAAAATAAGATGTTTGTAGTTACTACTGTAGTAAATTCTCTCAAAACTTAAAAATGGTAAATTGTGGAGTTTCAGTAATTTCATCAACAGTTCACATATTGATGGGAAATAAAAGTTTCCTGACGTCACTAACAAGTGGAGGTGGGCTGAAGTTATCCAGGTCTGTTAATCCAGATCTGTTAATCCAGATCTACAGACTATATTTCTTGAAGTTGTTATGTTTAGAAAAGCAAAAACTCATGGATTAAAGGAGTTTATCTGTAGTCCGCAGTGGTTTAGTGGGTAGTTATGTTGATCCCTGGTCAGAGTCTGGGTCTGTGCAGTTTGCATCTTTTCCCTTTGTGGGTTTTCTGTGGTTTCGTCCCAGTGATGGACTGCTCACCTGTCCAGGTGAAGCCTGCCTGCTCCCCTGGGATCAGTTAATCCCTCCACTACTCTGTAAAGTTGGACAGACGATTGCTGTGGTTTGTCTTTAAGTGACTGTTGGTTTGTTTATGGGTTGTGTTTATGTGTTTATTTCCCCTAAACGTCCCTGTTTATTGCGTGATCTCCTTCCAAACCATCATTTGTATTTCTTACAATGGAGATAAATGGGTTTTTTTTTGTGTGTGTGCAAATAGAGTTCCCCTGGTATTTCTAAACATCACATTATCACAAATGGCTCCGGCGAGGTGATGATAAATCACGCCGATGTGCTCGCCAAACCGCCGCACCATTCAGCTGAAACATAACCAAGCCATTTGTCAGACATGGAGCTGTTTGTGCATGTGTGCTAATTCCTGCAACATCCTCTGGATGGGATAATCGCCTGCCTTTTATTTGGATGTAATCAGGCCTGCAGCCCGTCTCGCACACTGGATGCAGTGGCGGTACGTGTCACACTGAAATAATTAAAGTTAGTGCTAATGGTGTCGGCAGCTGAAAAGGGCAAAGGAGAGCCGGACTAAGAGGACCTGACGGGGATGACATTATGTTTACAGCAGGCGTCTCCGGGGGCTCAGTAGGTGGGAGATGTTTTTTTATTGTGTGTGTGTGTATATGCGTGTGTGTTCCACCTGTCCATGTCTCTCATTAATCATGCTGATAGCGTGTAAAAGAGGAATTGCAGCAGTTTCTGACCCATTCTGCCGCTGTCACAGTAATCACGGGTGTCTGATGAGCGATGCTGTGAATGTAAATATTGTGTCACACAAGCTGCAGCCGGCGGCAGCTTGTGTTTTCTGACAGTTTGTTTTTTAAATGAGTTTTATTCACAATATTAGAAACAACGTGGTTGTTTTTGAATTTTTTCGACTGTCCTGCGCCGTGGACTAAATTCCTCTATCTCAGAGATGTTAGGAAGATCTTATCCTCCTAATATCTCTAGAAAAGCTGTGAACTCTTAGAGTTCAGTGCTTGTTGCTCTCTGACTGCAGCGTATTGTTGGTCAGTATTGGAACAATGAGTCATTTCACTTTCATGGTAAAGTCAGAAGTTTCATCATAGTTTTTTCTCCTCGCCCTCACGGACACATTTTCCTCTCTCTGTCCCTTTTTCACATCCTTTGCACCCTTTGAGTCTTCCTGGGTAAACCTTCCTCGTCCTGAAGTGAGGCTCTGACAGCCCGGCAGGTAATTAGCACAGAGAGAAGGGTGACGAGGCTGCACCAACCAAAATAGCTTGTGAGCTCAGGGAGCTGCATCATATTTCAGCTAAATTGAGAGAAATATGTAGAAAGACTAAATGAAATATGTGACTTTAACCTTATTTTGGGCTCACCATGGTCTTTAACACAGAGAACGATCAATAACAATCTGGGAGTGAACACTGATGATATGAGACCTTCCTCTGAGCAGTTTGTATGAGTCTTACGATATTTACAAAGAGGATTGAGATGTGGTGCGAGCTTTCCTGTTTGCAGCACCCAATTCAGATTTCTTTTTAATGCTGTGAAAGGACATTATTGGATTGCATTTAGATCCCCCATATCTAAAAGCAATCCAGCCTCATGTGAGATGTTCAGGAAATGAATTCGATGCATCGAGGCTCAAATCCTCCGTCACTGTGCAGAGAACATCTCCGATACCACTGCACACCTTCAGGGTCGAGAGCGGCTCATCTAGCGTGGGATCAATACGGTATCGGCCATTTCTGTAATTGTTGTAATGACCTCAGACATGATAAATCCATTGTCACTCTGGCATAAACCTGCAGATTGTGTTGATTTGAAAGGGAAGCTGCACGGTGCAGGGACACTGTGTCACTACTGCTCTGGATGTCTGCATTTCTGGTGAAACAGAGTTGCTGTGGGAGACGTTGCTGCCAGTGGAGCGTTATTGGAGTCACTGGAGTGTGTTGATGGGGACGAGGCTTCGGCAAACAGGTGCCCATCCTCCTCCCCGGCTGCTGCTGCTGCTGCTAACAACCTCCATAATGCAAGGTTTACAGAACAGCTTCATCTAAACACAGTAAATCATCAGGAGGCTGCTCAGCTGCTCATTAGACCTTCTAACGATCAGCTTCCAATCTCAAACAGCTGAGTGGCTTCACATGAACTCGGTGACATGCAGACGCTGTCATGGCGGAGACCTCATGTCACTCGTCTTTACCCCTTTAGCCCATTTTAAACCTCAGAATCAAGCCTAAAGTGGATTCTGCCTCTGCTGGCTCACAGTTTTCTCCAGTGGTCTGTTGATATGGTAAAAGAGACATGTGATGCATTTATTTATATGTATGCATTAGAAGGGAAGAAGGGAGACACATGGACTGAACAATACATGTATCTGAACAACCGCAGCATGAGGGTGGGCTGATACAAGCTTTCTGTAATAACCCTTTTAAAGCAAGGACCACACAATATATGGGCAGACAGAAAGCACTAAAGCCCTAATCAGGTGAAAATATGAATTAAAATAAAGAAGAAGACCTCAGCTACTAACACATAGAAGCAATTTCTCTCACACACATAAAAATAAATAACCAAATACCAAAATCTATAAAGTGTTCACATTATGCCACACAGAGAAGCTATGCAACTAATAAAAGCAGAAACTCAACAGATTATGAGAATATAATGTAAATGTTGGGTTGTTGTGCTCTCAGGGGTTGTTGGGTGTCTCGTAAATCCATTTAATGGCCTTCATAATATATTTGCATAATGAGGATGTATGTGTCTACCCTCCGACCACAGGGAGAAAAACTAATTCCACTCTAAGCTGGAGTCAAACCAGCTCTGGATGATGTGTTGAAAACACTCATGTCTTTAAACAAACGACTGAATATCAAACCAACAGTGGAAGAAAGGTGGTGGTTTGACCTTTTGACCTGAGCGTCAGTTTCAGTGGATGATTGCTGCTGCCTTCCTCCAAAAACCTTCTGCACCTTGGTTTTCTTGGTCATACTGAGAAGAGTAAAGTCACTTCAGTCCAGACTGACTTTCATCCAAAGCAGGGTGAGAATAGTGACATTTTCCCAGCAAGCACTGCTCTTGTAAGAAATGATATAAAGAGAATAATTTTAAACTGATATATAATTTACAAAAACTTCTGTATTAACCAATAATGTGATAAAAGTGTTTATTTTGATTGTAATAAAGACAATCAGGTAATAGAATTACAAAAAAAAGAAAATCACCACTATAATTGAGACTGTTATCAATAAATGATTATGACGACTGTCCCATTCAATAAAGCTGCTGAGGATGAGCAAACTGCACAAAACCTGCAAAAAAGCTTTTATTTCTAAGAAACGCAGCCCTAAATTTTATTACATTATTACATTATTTGATGCAGTTTTTGCGTTCTGAGAGGATTTCCAAGGCGCCTTCAATTATATAATATGTTATGACATTATTGGCACAATACTATTACAATAATAGATGAAATGTCTTATTACACTAACACATTATGGGCTTTATTACACTGAAAAAGGCAGAAATTATGAAATGAATGGAAGGTATTATGGTATTGGTTGTCATAACTCCCATTTAAGAATGAAATTCAAATCTAAGAAAGAGAAATGATGATCACACAATAAACCGATACCAAACCAGGAGTGTTGTGGGGCTGCAGTCATGTGACCCTGACAGCTGTTTGAAGGCGTGGGTATGAACGCAGTCACGCCATCGTCTTCTTCTTCCGCTGTTCCACTGCTATCTATGTCTGTTAAAGTTTAATGTGAAGCTCTGGTATCGCTGTTGCTGCCTCGGCGGGCCGGTGTGAGCCGAGGGGCAGCAGGTGAAGAGGACACCACCAGCAGGGCGGACGTCATCTGTTTCGTCGCTTCAAAACTCAGACGGACGATGATGAAACCTTACAGGTCGATTTTATGTCAAAGCGCCTTCAACGGCTGGAAATGCAGCGTGTGTACTAATCCTTCAAATGAGATACTTAATTAAAAAAACCACTGTTACCTTTTGTTGGAGAAGGATTGTGGTTTTCGTTTCGTCTCAGTCTGGCCTCTTTGTAAAGACTTATGTTTCCTGATGGCTGGTTTACTGTTTTATTTTTTTTGTTCTAGTTTCTGACTTGATTTGCACCGTGTTTAGTTCCAGATTGCTTGTGCTGCAATTTCTTTACTCCATTCGGTGTCTCTACTTGATCTGGATAGTAATTTAACATTCATTGAATGACATTTTTGCAGATATTGAACTGGATTTTAGTGTCAGGCCTTGTTATAGGTGGTCTCCACACCTGGTTTTGCTGTTTATCGATGATAGTTTAAGCTGTTTTAGAGTCGGAACTCAGTGTCAGAAATGAGTTTTGATATGATTGAACTGTTATTAGATTTTGATTAACTGATTTCACACAGAAATTCAGATTTAGTTTAGTTTTTCACTTTAAACCAGTATTTGTCATGATTTGTGATGTATGTCTTGGACTTGATTTGGACAGTTTTTAGTTCTGAAGTAAACAATAGTTCAGACTCATTCTGAACTTTCTCTATCCACACGGAGACAAAAAAAAGTTTCCATTTATAAAGAAATCTTCCACACATGAAAACAATTTTTTTTGCAGTTTTCTGGGATTCATTTGGAAACAGTTAGCTGTGAACACACGCAAACGAAAACACAATATCCTTGGCCAACTTTTATTGATAAAGGTAAATAAAAAGGTTTTTCTTTAAGTATGACGAAGTATGAAGAAATGACTTTCTGAATCCTTTGAAGAAAGATGTTTAACTGTTTTCATACATCTGTAGTTTCAAGGCTGGAAGAGACCCGGTTCTGACCTGCAGGCCTCAGTCTGAATATCTGCTTCTCTTATATTTTCAAGCTTTTCTCATTATTTAAAAGCTGTTTGCTACAAAGATGAACTGTCATCCCGTTGGTACTGCTGGAGTTTTGTGTTCATCAGGGTTCCTTCTCCCCTCGCCATGAACTTTAGAGTTGGTTTGAATTGTGTTAGTAATCCCACCAGAGGGAGGTTTAAAGAACTGTCACTTTAATGAATATGATCACAAAAAGAAGATCATTAATGTCGGGAACGGAGCGTCTGTGACTCAAAGGTTCGTCTGATGATGAGTCTTTTACCCGGCAGGTCACCAGTTACCAAGGTGCTGCAGATGGTGATGAAAGAGCTGAAGAAGACAACTTTTAGATTCACTCTGGAATCAGTGCTCGTCTTCCTGCCTCACATGAACCCCCCGTGTACACACACTGAACTGAGTTTCTTCTGTTGAGCTTTGGCTGCTTGTTTGCAACCACAAAAGGATTTTCATTCCCTGACAATGGCTTCCAACCCAGGACGTTTTGGAAACGCCTTATTAGGACTTCTTCTCTAAAATATATAAGTTTCAACCTCTTCTGGATCAACAGCATCTGTGCACATGTACATATTGTTGATGTACAAAAAAAACTGAAGTTTGCAAAGGCATTATTGTTAAAACATTGCTTTAAGTTTTCCACAATTAAATGAATAAAACGACACTTTACCAGCAGGTCGTATTCCTGTAAACGAGGCCTGAAACCACCGGGTGTAAGGATGAGTGTGTTTAAAATAAAATACCTAATTTGAGACTTTCCTCGTGAGCTCACACACCTTGACAAAGTGACACTAACATCCTGGCTACTAAACAACTCTGTATCGCGCCCGCGGTTGGCAGCTTTAATTGTGGAGTCATTCAGGAGCTCCAGCTGCAGTTAATCTCTGGATTTTAACAGTCTCTCGTCCTCTGCGGGGGTCCTCTCTCTCTCTCACCTCGTAAACAGCGGCGCAGCAGCTAATGTGCTAACGGGGCGTTTCAGTCCAAACTGCAGCAGCTGTCCACAATAACTGTCAGCCAGAAGTAGGTGAACTGAGCTAATTACTTTCATTCAAAATGCAAATTGATTCTGCAGCTTTTTCCTCTTCTTTTTAAAAGTGCCGCTATCAAAGTGAAGTGGAGAAAGTGGGACACGGTTGTCTTCTGTCTGGATGTGGATCAGCTTCTCTTCGAGTCCTTTGTTATATTCATCTAAAAACACAGACGTCGCCACTCCTTCAAAAGTCCTTTCTGGGTAATGAGGGAGCCATTACTGTGATCACATTAGAGTGGATTTAAGGAATAATTGCTCAGTTGTTTAGCAGGTATTGAACTAGTGAACCTGTTTTTAATGGCCTGCTGGTAAAGCCTGAACACTTTGATGAAATGAGGTGGTTGACATGTTGCATACGTCCACAGATCTGCAGATTAACGCTGACTTTCATATAAAAGCCCTGAGTCTGCATCCTATCTGCTAAAAATTTAAACTTGGCTTTTAACAAAGGCCACAATCTGTCCTTTATCACAAACATGTGCTTTTACATCCCAATGTCAACCTTTTTTTTTAATTAGACACCTGACTGTGCTGTATGAACGAATTCTAACTATAAAAACATGTTTCTAAATATTAGTGTTAGCTTTAATATGTTGCATCACTCCAAAGAACACAGTTATAAACATTTGATAGTTTCCATAAACTCTTCGTTTACTCTCTTTTTAAGCCTTGTTACGTTTCATTATAAGCTGATTTCTCTTTCCGGCTGATCGTACTTTGGAAACCTTGTTGCTTGTTTTTTTTTTTGCTTCTTTTTTTGCTTCTAAAAGAATAAAATATCAAAAAGCTTCAAGATCACAATGATTTCTTTTTGCTGTAAAGCTCAATCAGAAGAAAATAAACTCAGAGCTTTGGGTTTATTTATTTTTTTTTTAGATATAAACCCAAAGATAAAACAAGAGAAAGAGCAGATGTTTCAAATGAAAGCATTGAACTCACTCTTTTCCTGTGTGGTGATCATACGATAATGTTTTATATACTGAAAAAAAAAAGAAAAATGACGAGAATAATATTCAATCAAATATTAGTCCCCAGTGTGAGGTGAAGCATGTGTGTTGGATCCTCCTACACTGATGATAATTCAATAAAATGACTGAAAACAGATTTTAAGGCTAAACATGCTTTGATTTCTGAGTACTATATGATTTATTAGGCAGGTTTGGCAGAGTAGCATGACATGATTTGAGGAGTACATTTGTAACTGTGTAAATCCTGTTTTCTGCTGTGACAGTTTCTCTTGAAATGGAAGAAAGTTGAACAAAGGCTAAAGTCTTGTCAGTGTTAAAGACACCCTGCTGTGTAATGAGTCTCAGGCCTCATTATTCACTGCTAGAAAAGCCTCCTCGTCCTCTCAGGATCTGCTTGTGTGTTTCCAGCGCGGCTGCTGGATCACACAACCCGTCTGTTCATGAAGCGCTGAGCTCTCATGTCGCTGCGACTGTTGACTTGATTCACAATCTCTGTGTCATCACGTGTTGACTTCAAGGTTTTGTTCTTCTTCTGTGTACACGGCGGCTGCGTCTCTGAAGCGCTCAGCCGTTATTGATGTTGGACGGCTCCGAGGCTGCTGCTGCTGCTGCTGCTGACTGAGATCTTCACGACAAGGCTGCTCACTTTCACATGTGATGGTTTGAGTGAATGAAAGGAGACGGAGAGAGATGATTTAACAAATCAGAGCAGATAGGAATCCGTCTGCTCTGACTTCACAAAGCTGTGAGGATTCAGACATAATTGTTGTCCTCTGATAATGAAATACACCAGCAGGACATTTTGGCCCGGTTTACAAGGCAATGTTTCCTGTGACAACAACTAATCCGTTAAAAAAAAGTGATGTGTTCACACTGCAGTAGCGGACACTCTGACAACATTGTAGTTAGTACGCCGGGGCACGGGAGGGCGTTGTTGCATGTTTTTGTAATGAAACTACAGAGATGTGTGCAGAGAACAATCCGCGATGATGTGAGCAAAATGAGAACTCGACATTCGTATGGAGTGATGACGAATCGGATGCTATCAGGGGTGAGTCTCGACTATTAAACTACCAATAGGGATGATAAAACTAGAAAATGGAGCGCGAGTCATATCGCTACAAGGGGCCGCCATATTTGTTTACTAGCACATGAACTGAAGGAACTATTTACCACGGTGGGATTGTGCATGCACAGTAACAGAGCTCCGTCGTCTCTGGCAGTCTCTGCGGGGGGTAATCAAGACCTTGAGCGAAAAGTTCCACCTTGGGAGGCGTTATGAAAACTCCACGGATGCAGTGGATTTGGGTCATGTAAACGAACCCTCAAGTGAAGAAAGTTTTGCAGATTCACTCGTATTCGTTGTCGTGTAAACATGGCATTATTTTCTCTCTTTCTCTCTCTCTCTCTCACAAAATCACACACACACCGGAAGAACATGCAAACCATGGAGAGAGGCCTCCAGGCTCAACTGGAACTGAAGTCGAACCATGAACCGTGAAAGTTAACAACTACAACACCGTGCTGCGTTTATTCATAGTTTGCACTTTGTATTGATACATCTCACAAATCCACAGTGTCCATTACAAACTGAGCCGGTTTAGGTTTCAGTTGGAAATAAAAAAAAAAGTTTCAGATTTGTTCACTGACGTTCTAGAGATATGTTTCAGGTTGCAACAAAAGAAGATGTTATCAAATAAAATCTATGTGACTTTTTGTTGTCATAGTTTATACATTGTAACAAGCTTTATGTGGGAATTCATTTATCTTTCTTGAACACGCTTCTGTTTTTGCTAAAGTGGTGACAGCTGTTATGGAGATATCAGCAGTGGAAAACAAACGTTACATTTTCTAAGCAAGTTTTCCTCATTCACACCAAGTTCAATTGCCAGGTTGTTTGTGTGTCTCTATCAGGGAACTTTAGCTGGGAATCAAACCTGCGAACCTTCTTTCACATGATCTCAGGACAAACTGCTCTTCCACCTGAGCCACAGTCGCTGCAGGGTGACGTTGCACTCGTACTTTCCTGACTAATGTGTTATTTCTTACATGGCTGCAGAGCTGGAGGTGGAGGCGGAGGCTTCGGAGATGAGTTCGCCTCGCCACACGGGCTGAGAGCAGCACCTGCTATGTTATCAGGGAACATATGTTGTTCTTCGCAGCTACAAGTCATTCAGGGAGCTTCGCCACAGGAGGATTTCAGAGCGAATGTTTCCAACCACAGCGAGCTGCAGAAAACATGACGCCTGCTCACTCAGTGCGCCATGGAAATGAGGATATACCAGTTTCACACTATTGAAGCCAAGTGTAGTTGCGAAACTGAAAAAAAACTACATCTTCATCTTATTGTGGATTTTGTGTTCACAAAGAGTTTGATCTTAAAAAGAC
The DNA here is from genome assembly GCA_900302745.1 of Parablennius parvicornis. Taxonomy (NCBI): domain Eukaryota; kingdom Metazoa; phylum Chordata; class Actinopteri; order Blenniiformes; family Blenniidae; genus Parablennius; species Parablennius parvicornis. Next base: position 10,365 of record OMNM01033890.1, on the reverse strand, counting down.
ATGTTTTGCTTTACAAAATTAGATTATTTTATTTGTTTGCACGTTCTCCCTGTGCATGCATAGGTTTTTCCATGGCATTCATGAATGGCCTGCAGAAACCAGTTGCTTTACGCCACAATGCTTCTTCTGCAGGGAAAAGCTTTAATGCAGCAGTTCTGCGGGGTAGCTTTATCAGACCAGTGTTAAACCATTAAAAAAATCTAATTCAAGCAACTTCTGCAGTTTTTTCTCTGTACACCTAATCCAAGAGCCGATCACAAGCTTGTTTGTTTGAATTGTGATGCTTCAGACAGCTCAATTCCTTCTGCAAGAATTACCACACTGTTGCGAAAGGCCTAGATGTGCAAGAAAGCGTGTCACCACCCAGATACTCTCCAGGCTGAAGTTGATTCTGTGTCTCCATCAAAAGAGTTTCTCATCGCGGACGCTATTCAACATTCCAGGAGTGAGAGCTACCATCTCTCAGCTCTCTATTCTCATGTCCTCTGAGGAGGTTTATTTTCATGCTTTATTTAAATAAAGCACCAGACATGGTTCTATTGTGATCTATTTATGTGGGGTTTGCATATTCTGTGTGTGGGTCTACTCCAGGGACTCTGGTTTCCTCCCACAGTCCAAACCCTGTGTTTGAGCTATTTGTTTACTCTGAATGTCCCGTCGGTTTGACCATCTGTCACTCCTGTGATTGACTGCTCACCTGTACAGGTTTCTTCTGCTTTCATAGTCAGCTGGGATTATCTCCAGCACCCTGCAACCCTGAAGTGGTTTTATCGAGGTCGGATGAATCTGTCCTGAATCATAAGTCAAAGAATTATGCAAGCAAACCAGAAAATCCTGTTAATGTGATTCGATATACACACACACACACATACAGTAAATACCAGTTGGATGTTCTCAGTCATGCATGAGAGTGTTGCATGTCGAGCTCTTATTTTAGCTGTAAAGCAGAAAACTGTGGTCAATGTGCAGTAACCTCACTGGACCACAGTGACGGAACTAATGGCTATTTACAGTGTTACATAAATGACATTTTCCATTATACGTGTTCATCACGGCCACACACCGTGTGTGTGTGTGTGTGTGTGTATGTGCGTGCGTGCGTGCGTGCGTGCGTGCGTGCGTGCGTGCGTGCATGTGCGTGTGTGCGTGTGTGAGAGACGATGCAGCCATGAACACACACTGCAGAAATCCGTCCTGAGACGTGAGAGGAGGAGAAAGCGGGTGAGGGGAGTGAGAGGGGACGCCTGCCTGTGTGAGTCATCAGCTGCATCATTTACCTTCAGGCCTCCTGGACACCGACACTGTGCAGGAATCCTCCTGCAGGCCAGCTGATGCAGGCCTGGACTCAATTCAGGGTCCTTCATGTGGACACATGATCACATTTACGTCATGGACGCGGTTCTTTTACCTCAAAGTGGAATATTGACGTTTCAGGCATGAACTTCACTATTTCATGAACGTTACACTTCAGTTCACACAGTGTTTGTACCGAGTGTCTCCTTCATAACAGATTATTATGATGACGTTACTGAACATTGTTGTTAGCTTTAGCATTAGTCTAGACTTTTGTCTGTGGTTACAATCAGTTATGATTAGCGCTAGCATCGTCACACAGCTTCACATGTTTTCTCTGAGCCGTCTGCACGTTGGTTGTTTATCTCAGCTGTTTTGTTTTTGCTTCTTCACAGAATTAGTTCATGAATGATCCCACTCTAAGGTCTAGGTTATAGAGCATCTTCCTCTAACATCCAGATAATAGAGCATCTTCCCAAAGCTGTAACTTTAGCGATAAACTTGTGTGGTGTTGCTGCTCTCACCTCCCCACTGGAGGCAGCTGATGTCCGGTCGTAGAGCCTCATGGCCATCTGATGTAATCTCAGGTGACTATTAAGAAAGGAAGAACCGCTCTGTGTGGCAGGTGAAGCGCAGCGACTGAACGAGGCGAATATGCTGAATCTTTCTCACCTTTTCCTTCTCCTCTGCTGCCTCCATTGTTCTTCCTCCTGACTCATACGATTTATATCAAACACTTCACTCCCATCAAAACTGTTGAGGAGAGAGCACCATGCTACGCACATTGTTTGCCATCTACTAGAATATGCAACAAACACAACACATGCTGCTGTTTGACGGTTCCGTCCTGATGAGCAGCGATGAATATTTCACCGTTACAGAATGTGGGTCGCAATGAGGAAGCCAGGCCTTGCGGGGAGTGCCATAAATATCTCTGGTTTTAATGGTTGTGCTTTATTAGGGCGTGTGTGTGTGTGTGTGTGTGTGTGTGTAGCCCAAGGCGAGGTGTTGCTTCATCGTCGTTTCATTGGTCGTCGTGGAGTCCCTCAAAATGAAAGGAGGAGCAAGTGGCAGGAAAAGCACAGAGAGCTGAAGGGAAACGTGAGGAAGGGAGGATCAAGGATCCTGCTGTGCTTGTCAGTGTGTTCTCGTGTAAAAGGCACCAGAGAGATGAAGGGGGACACGGTGCGACATGCTGAGAGCACCAGACGTCCCGGTCACGCCTGTTTCTACGAGGGAGAATCCAGGTGAAGCTGACGGTGCCGGCGTGACATTACTGGAGGAAAAGATGAAGCCGGATGGACTAAAGTCACACTAATCTTTGTAGGAAGGATTTCCTCACTCATGTACTCACAGTTAGAGCCGCTGCATGTCACATGAATGGGGATCAGAGGCTAAATGCTGAACATCTGCTCTGGTTTGTCTTTGCGAGCAGCTCAGCCCAACAGGAGGCGAGTCACAGGCAGCAGAGAGTCAGAGCCAGGCACAAACTCAAACATCTCCAATCAGGACTTGGCTTCATACAGAAATGTTTGCAGGCTGTACGTCGGTCTTGTAACCTCAAATAAATTGTGGTGCTTTGTGAGTTTGCATGTTCTCTCTGTATATATGAGTTTTCTGTCAGGTGCAGAGCTTTGTATTGTGTTTATAGGTACAGCTATTGTACACACCACTGTAATAATCCTTCTTCTCCACTGTTCTACACCTGTGTGGGTGTGTGAAGGCAAACTGATGTTAATGTATTCATTGTTTACTCTGCGTTCTCACTGGAATATTCATGTTTAGGGAATATATACGAAGGATTAAAATAGCTCTTTAGGTTTATGCCAGGTGTCATTATACATCCTTCTCATCTTCATATGCCAGTAAAAACAAATAAACATTGTACTGATTACAATAATACAGCACTAGACGTCTTTAGAGCAGCTCTCATTAGTCCTCAGCCACTGTAATTATCATCAGAGGAGGCTAATCGTTCTCCATTACTGCCAGGAGTTTGTCGACAGTTGATCCCAGAGTCACAGCTGAAGTGAAATAAATACAGCCATTGACTGAGGAGGCTGGTAACGTAAACATGTCAGCGTATGTTATGAGGCAGAGGGGGAGACGTCTATTAGCCGCATGTAATAAATTCAGAAAGTGGCATCGGAGTGACAGGAGAGAGCTGCACATCGGTGTGCGGAGACATTCCTGCAGGTAGAATGTGGCTCCACATCCTGCTGGTGGAGACGAGAGAGCTCGGTGAGGGCTACGACGGCTCAGGTGTTCAGAAGTTTAGCCGAGATCCAACCTTGATCCTTCTCCAGTGCAGAGGACTTTTGTTTGTGTTTCACCACAAGACATTGTGCAAAACGAATGACAGTGTTTCTCTGTACAGGTCACAGACCCCAGCTTGAGAATAACAGCAGCGGTTTACCACAGCTGGTGCAGAAATTGAATTCAAATCAACTTCATCTATATTGCAGCAAATACAACCAACAGAGTCATTTCTCTGCACGTGAAGATCTTTTCTGTCACAAGATGCTGTTTCCCAGGGGAATGCTTGTTTGACCTCACAGCTGCTGGTGTTTTTCAGTACTCATGACAATGATAGTCTTCCTTTGCATGTACTACTTGTATAAGAGAGGAGTATTGTTGCTAAACTTTCTGTGTATCCAGTCTCATGAGTTGAGGCCACAAAAACTAACTGTGGAGTTCTTTCAACACGGACTGCGATGACTTCCTAACAGAGGTGATTCATTCGACTCTCGGGTGTTTGCCTTCGGCTCCCCTGATGTCACAGATGTTGTAAGTGACCTTATCTCAGATCCGTCTGTACTTCAGCGTGCGTCACATTAGTCCGACTCGCTGTCTGCACTGGAAAACATCTGTCGGACTAATTAATCTGATCCAACAGTGAAACGTGACATCAGTGTTGCAGTAATGCTTGGATTCACGCCCGCCGTCTCCTCCCTGAGTGGGAGTCTCATGTGTGTGTGTTTGTGTGTGTGTGTGTGTGTGTGTGTGTGTGTGTGTGTGTGTGTGTGAACATTAAAACTGACATGTTCAAACCACCCCAGATGCAGGTTCTTCTTTCTGACTGATGGGAACTTCATGTTATAATAATTTCTTGTCTTTCTCAGGAAAGACTCCATATTTGGCAAGTTGTGAGTTTCTTCCAGTCTGACTACAGTGGATTGATGACAGTGACAGGATTGAAAACTTTCCAATAGCTGCTGCTTTTGTGGGATTTCTAGACTTTGAGGAAAATGCACAACACTTCTACTTCTGCTTTCCAAAAAGCCTAAAATGTGTCGCAGTCAGTCACTGATGTATCCAACATAAACTACGACTCCATGCTTGATCACATACACATCCGAACATACCTCAGTTTTTATTCTTATGTCCACTTCATCCAGTCCATTTTTGATAATACCACACTATATCACAGAATAACAGTATTTAAATCTGTAGGAACAATTCACATACTCATTGAAAATGTGTCAGTTTGACATTTTATAAATACATTTATCTGAATAATACATTGTACATAAAACATCACAAGAGAAAATCTAATAGAAATAGCTTTCAATGACTTCATTAAGTCGGTGTCGCTTTCCACTATAACTGTGCAGTTTCTCTTTTGTGTGCTGTGGCTCAGAAATGTCGACACAATTTGAATCCTTTCTTTCTTGTAAGTTCATATCTTCGAGAAAAAACCTTTTTATCCACAAAGAGTTTGAAGCACAGAAAGTGTGACAATGACTATAATATTTAACTTGTCTCAGTCTTGGTCTTCCATTCTTCACAAAGTAACCAAAACATTGCCATCAGATTTTTTTCGTATGTAGATTGTTTATCATATTAAGTCATTGCACGACTTTATTTCAGGAGATTGTATTTTAAAAATATTGCATACAACCACTGCATCATTAGAAGGTTGTTAAGTTTGTCAAATTTCCCAGCATGCATCAGTGTGCACAGCTTGCAGGACTTTCCTTGACTTTGTGTCAGTGAGATGTCAGAGTGTGGATGTGATCATGTAAATCACAGATTGCATGTGTGAAAGTCGCACTGTGACACACAGTCTGTTGGTTCTGCGTCTGGCGCTTCCTGTCTGAGCAAACCTCCAGAAGCCAGTTTTCCTCGTGAAGGGTCACTCGGAGCAAAAGAGACAAAAGAGACGAGAGTCTGATGTGAGCAGCGAAGCCTTGGCTGCATTCATGACCATCGGAGGAAGGAGGTCAGTGGTTTCCACGGTGACAGCCTAACCTCGCTCCTCTGAACGCTGCCGCAGAGACACAAAGTCTGAAGATGAGCGAGTGTACAAGGACATCAGCAGCAGCTTGCTCTCACAGATCATTGTTATTGTCACAATAGACAACAGTTAAAAAAAAAAAACACCCACAATAACAAAACCCACAAAATGAGCAGAACTCAACGACCACCCACACAACAAGCGCCACAGCAATGACGAGGTGGCAGGCTGAATTATGTTGGAGAAATGTAGAGCTGAATGTCGTCAGTATAACAGTGAACTTTGATCCAAAGGTTGCAGTGATGTTGCCAAAGATAAATGAAGAATGAACATCAGAGACCTGAGCATTAAACCCTGTGGAACTCCTTGATTCAATGGGTGTAGTTAAAGATGTTTTATAACATTTTAAATAGAACACAGTAGATTCAGTTTGGCAAAGCTGCCAATCCTCCAGTCATCAAATCGTCCTCATCCAGTTGAATCACAGCTTTGAATCTCAACATATTTTTTGTTTGTGAGTATTTTCCCAGCCGTGATAACTTCCAAATGAAACTAACGTCTTTCTGGGTGTTGCTCAGCTTTTCTCCCTCAGTCAGTCCTCCTCTCCTAGATATTGCTCAATCTGTGTTGTGTGTGATGAACGCTTGGCTGAGAGGAGGAGCCGCCCTCCTTCCCCAGCAGTACTCGTGCTGAGGCGAATCCCACAAGATGCCAGAAAGCTGCATGTTTCCTCAGCGACCCCGAGCCGGGGAGGTCGACGACGAAAACGGCAGCTTCACCGAGATGTAATGAGCAAAGAGGAGGGAGAGAGATAACAAACAAACAACACGGGAAGGGAGGGAGGACTGACCTGCTTGCCAAAGTATGTGTGACTCTCGTACAAATCATCTCTGGCTGTGAACCAACTCCAGTTGAGGAGAGACGGCGAGTGGAGGTGGAGTGAGAGAGCCGGATAAACAAAACCAGCTTGCTGTGAGGAACAGCCTCCTCACCAGATGTTCAGCTTTTTTTTTTTTTTACTCCAAGGAAACTCCTGCAGGATTTGATAACATGCATCAGTGTTTAACAGCTGATACACCTGTGCACGTACAAACAAAGCCTTTAAAACTTTAAACTTTACTTGTTTTTGTGGCTCTGCAGTGTGGATTTCTAAGCTGGAGGTAATTCTCTTTCTAATTACCTGCCAGAGATTGTCGAAGAGATGATGGGATTTTATTCTACTTATCAGTCTGTTGTGCACATAAATTACTATTTTATCATTATCCTGAATTATTTCTTTAAAAAAGTAGTGGAATTAGTTTTTAGAAATAAAAATGTAATTCGCTCGTTGTGGGCAAAAAAGTTAATGATACTGGCGCAGATGGAAATTAGGAAAATAATAACAGAGCTGCTTTGTACAAGACAAGAGATTTATATGTTGTGTATATATATATAGATAGATAGATAGATAGATAGATAGATAGATAGATAGATAGTTTAAGAATGATGTTTTCAAGCCGTTGAGTAACTTTGATGAAGGAATTCACCTCTTCTGTTCCTCACAATGTGTCGACTTGACTTTATTTTTAGCTTTGCTGAAATATTGATGCCATCGAAGCTCGAAACATTAAAGTTTCAGTCTCCTTCCCGAGCTGCTCCCAGCCCTTAAAAGAAAAAGAAAAACATTTAAACTGAGTCTCACTCAAACAAGTATTTCACCTTCAGCATTAAAAATCAACTTTTATTCACCTCATGTTAAAAAGATAAATGTTGAAAGACGAACGTGTGGACTTTCAATTTTCAGTGAAGCTGTGGTAAAATAACTGGTAGAAATTAGCTGTAGGCCTCAAAAACAAAAGGGAAAATACAATTTTTATGTTAAAAATATAATTATTTGTTGTCAATTTAAACTTCATTGAGCTTTGAAAAATTAATTGGAAGAATTAAACCATTTTAAGTAAAGAAAAAAATAGTTGTGTAAAGATGTACAGTGAATTGTTTTGATTCTTTCCCTGATGCAGCATTTTTCACTTTATTTGTTATGAAAAAAAACTTTAAAAGTGGAACTGTAAGACTTCCTGAAGATGAAACAAACTAGAGGGAATTATGCGTCAAAAAGACGTTGCTAGCTGTTATATTGCAGCATAACTGTGAGAGACGATACAAAACTATGTCTTCATCTGAGAAAGTGGGCGATCTGCTCACTGCTTTTACTCTGAAGGCTTCTGTGGCCTGCCAGTGTTTGGCTTCACTGTAATCTTGTCTAGTTATCGTAAATCATTAGTAATAGGAATACGGATGGATGGATGGATGGATGGATGAATATACGGATTTTTTTTAGGTAAACCTTTGGGGCTTCAGAGTTGAGTCACTTTCACTGACTCTCAGTAATTTTGCTTGGAAACACACTGACACCTTTATTTTACCAGCACGAGTCTTTTTAAAACCTCGCTCTCTTTGTTAAACTCTAAAACTGACCTCTCCTTTCCTCTTGTCACCTCTAGAAAAACTCATAAAAAGTCTCATAAAAGGACGGTGGGATGCAGGTGGTGTTGGAGGGTCTCTGGAGGGCTGAGAGAAGTACTCCACCTCCTCCGGGCTGATTTTATTTTTCTAAGCTTTGCTCTGTTTTGTTGCCTTGTCAGTGTCTAGGGCCAACGGGGCCGAGGTACTCCGGGTGAATCTGGAATGAGTCAGGCCGTTTCTTTGTGTTGGGCCCGGAGAAGCTGGGGGGGATTTAGTGCTCCTTGAGAAAAATAGGACGCCCTCCGGAGCGCCGGACCTGGATGCTGGAAACTTTTGGCTGTGAGCAGCATTTCGATGGGCCGGGGCCTGTGGAGCGGCTTTATCCCCGGCTCGTCTATTATTGTTATCTGCTGCTGTGCTGTGTGGCGCCTCATTACTATGCAGCCCTGCAGGGACATCGGAATCAAGGTGGGCCCTGCAAACAGCTCAGAGCTCAGTGACATCAATCTGTTAGGGCTGCACGGTAAATCTCAACGTACTGTCAGCACAATGTCAACCTGCACAAACACACTGCAAAACACTGACTGAACTGCAAGGAATTATATTACATTGGCAACATCTGATACCATCCATCATTCCATCCATCCATCCATCCATCCATCCATCCATCCATCCATCCATCCATCCATCCGTCCATCCGTCACTATTATAGGATAACTAATTCTCTTGGGTTTACAATGGAAAATAATTGTATCTTAAAAATGTCTGATCTGAAAGATGTTTACTTCATTATTTCTGCATAATTGTTTGGTCTAATTGTGATATAATTTCATAATTAATACCCAGCAGAAATAATCAGTGACACAATTAGTAGATTATTTCTCCTAAATGCTGGAAAATCTACTCGATTATATTTAGCATTGAAATTCTGCAGTATGATATAGTCTATGAGTATTAGACTAATTCTTTAGGATGTTTACTTTAAAGATAAACTATCGTAACTCTAATAGCTTAAAGAAAAAAAAATAGCTTAAAGAAAGACTTTAAGTCCAGTTTTGCATTCTGGGTGGTTCATTGTTTTCATTCAGATGGATGTTTTAATATCAGTCATACCAGGATTGAACAGCAGCTTAATGATTTCGTTTCTCACCATCTCAAATGTTCATTTCTGCCGGTGGCGCCCGGAGCTGCTGACAAACGTCTGCAGATTGTTTGTGTTCCTGCAGCTCATTGAAAGTTGGAGCCGCAGCTGACAGACGGAGTTTAAAGTAGCGAGGAGTCGATGTGCAACGTCTCCTGTACCGTGTTTAAATTCAGCTGGAAATAGAGCGTCTATAAATAAAATATGGCAGAAAAAGAGCCTTTTATATGCTTTTATCTTCAGAGGGAGCATCACTGACAACTTTATTATTCACACACACACGCACACACACACACACACAAAACACACCACATGTGTTGGCATTTAATTCACAGATTTTCTATGAAATTTGAGGGAATTGTTGAACGGTGATGATTTCTTATTATTTTACCTGCCCCACTCCACAGTGGCTGAGAATGGGTGACCTTGAAGATACAAGTGTGTGTGTGAGTGTGAGTGTGAGTGTGAGTGTGAGTGTGAGTGTGAGTGTGTGTGTGTGTGTGTGTGTGTGTGTGTGAGATGGAGATAGAGATACAGCCCCCGCCCCTACCCCCCCACCTCTGCGTGGTCGAGGCTGTAGTGACAAACGGCTCACCCACCTCTGGCTCCTTCACTTCATTCATCTGCACACGTCTTCCCCACTTCCATTTTTGATCCGTCCGCCCGCTACCATGGCAACGCCTCCAAACCCACCCCCGCCTTCCACAGAGGAGCATTACTGGGTAATCTGACTTCACCTGGAACACGTCTCCTGGGTGACGTCTCTGTCCTTGAACCATTTTTTTTCTGCTCTGGTTTTTCCTGCTGGAGGTGCAGTGAATTAAGCTTTCAGAGCTTTTCAAAGCGAAGCCTACACATATTGCATAATGCAGTCAAAGTGCATTACATGCTCTCCTTTTCTTCAGCGTGGGTTATATGAACGGACTGTATATGGATAATATATGTATGAAATGCTTCCACAGGCTTTTTATCTCCTGCAGATGCAGCCAAACACAAGCGATAGCTGTTGTGTTTGTTGGAGCTTGTGTGGCTTAAAGAAAGATGAATCATTCCAAGGGAACAATAACATTTCAAATATTTCACAGCACGGGGAGAAATAGCATTTCTCACTTCATTTTACACAGATCAAACTATATAAAGTGGACAATACATATTATGGGAAAATATTATACATGTACACATAGTACATGTGTTACCTTCTGTCTCTACAACTGTACAAATATCTAACAAAACCAGCGTTTTGTAAGCT
>OMNM01033889.1:47335-70164 GCA_900302745.1 Parablennius parvicornis | reverse complement strand
AGACATTTCAGCAGAATGTGTAAGTACTTGGAGATGAGATTGTTGTGCATCTGCTTTTTTCTTTTTCTTTAGTGCAAAGTAATAAAATATTCATCAGCTGGATCCTATTTTGGAGTCCAGCCGATCGATAACACGTGCCTGTTTTTATGAAAACTCTCCCAAAGTGGGGCCTTGTCAATCTGTCAGAGATCATTAGTGAGGCTGGTGGTGTGATAGATTGTGTCTCTGATGGGAAAGAGAATCAGGTAGGCCTGATATTAACAACCCATCGCCAATTTTCCATCTGTCTTGTTGTTACTGTAGTAATTCATGCTGCTGAGAAACTACTTGAGTAAAGACAGCGTGGACTTGTTCAGGTTTTTAACCAAACAAGACCAGAAGCTATTTTTCTGATAAATATATGACTACTATTTATGGTTAAAGGAAACAATATCTCCAATATTTCACCAAGGTTTCTTAACATTAATGGACATAATATACAAATAAATTTGAGTAAATATTGAATCGGAGCATTGTTAAATATCGAATATTTTTAGTTGTCACAGTTCCCCTATATAATATTTTTAGGTATATATAATTAGAAAGTATATGAAATGAAATCCTGAGAAATAAAAATTTTGAAATGCGTAATTAGAAAGGTAGCTCCAGTCCCTGCACCATTTCACTTGCAATGGAGTAAACTATTTATCATTCACAAAATACATCATGGTGAACAGAGATGTTCGTAACAATTGTCTTCAGTATTTGACTGTTTTATTAGGGGTTTGTAACAAGTTGACCAGATACTGAGATGCCATTCAAAATATGTCAACACAGGAGGGGTTTATTTAGGTGGTTGGGTGCTATTGGTTAAAAATCAAAAATATACTAAAACAGGCACTCGGTAGAGTGCATATCTTCACCAACACCTCAATTCTCATCATGGCAACCAAATGATTACAAGGTTATTTGATCCACCACACCACTCCTTGCATCATTTGTCACAGTCATTTGATTTTAGAATTTCTGTGTGGCCCCACTTGACCTTTGACCCTCAACCGCTAACCAGGGTAATGGGATATGCATCATGTGGCATATTAGAGAATAAGGAATTGGAAAAAGCTTTAGCGTTGGTGTGACATCAATCGGATTAAAACTGACCATGTTATGACGACAATATATATTTTTTACCTTTCTGTGACCTAGACCTTGACCTTTGAATCAATCCCTCTCAACATTTAATGGAGCCATCCTTGTATGAATACAAGTAATCCTTGACAATTTCATGGGATTGCGACAAGTTCGTAACATACATACCGTACATGCATACCAACAATACACACACCCTCGGATAGAAACATAACATTCGCTTCAACTTTTGTGGTGACGGTAGTAATAAGAACACCTACAGATAGTCTCAAAACATTGAAAGATATTCACTTACAGCCCTAATAAAAAAAATACCAATACTTACAATTTAATAGACACACAAATAACAAAATATAATTCAACATATTAACAAATGACATATTTCAATGTAAATATTATAAACTACTATATAATACATTTTGCAGAATAGACAAATATGATTTTTTATTTATTTATTTTTTCCAAACAGAAAATGAAAATGTTATTAGTAAATATTAGTCGTGACAGTTACCCGATTATTCCTGAATGGTAAAATATCAGGTTATATATTTTATATTTGTCAATTACCTGGTGATGAAACATTTGTTGCAGCTCTGGTTACATTAAATCTTACCTCTTCACAAGTGTTTTGAATTGTGATGTATTCATAGAACGTTGGTGATGACCATACATTAGATATAACTGAAGAATTTCCTTTCTCAACTTAACTCTGTGTAATACTCGCGTGCACTTAATGCTACATGACTACATTTCTCTCATTTCTATCCAAAACAAACCCAACAATTCTCCTCCAGGAGGAGTTAACAGATGTACTGTAGGTACACCAGGGTTAACATGTATTAACGTAGAGGTCACACCTGTTTCCACCTCCCGTGCACTCAGCATAGGTTCGGGTAGTTAACTCAGTATCATATGACTTGAAGCCTCTTTTGACCTTAAAAATTGTTTTTCTTGCCAAACTTGACATTTCTGTGTAGCGAGCAGTTGAAAATGTCACATCCAATTTGTGCTTCCATAACAAAACCCTCCCACCCCTCCTGAGTCAAAGGCTTGGTGTGTGCAAACAGAATCATCACTTTGACTAAACCCATCCCATGTGAACCAAAGGAAGATGCAGCATGGAGAAGTTGGGAAGGTATGCTGTCATTCACCAATGGCTGCAATCCATTTACCTGGCATTTTCTATCTATACAAAAAGTGTGTCTAAAAAAACATAATATATTAAAGAAAAAAAAAGTCAGTTATTTCTGTACTCATAACGCGCTAAAATAAAAGTTTCAATCATTTTATAATTTTTCATTTTAAAAAAAGCCAAAGATCTGATGATTTTCCTAATATTTTGAGATACTACTGTTTTTATTTTCATGACTGATTTATAAGGAGGGTAAAGTCCAAGGATGAATGTTATAGAGTGCTGAGAAAGTTTAGGTGAATGACATGAAGGACATCAGCTAAAAAAAAACCCCAAATAAAAAAAGTTTACTAAGCTGCATTTTACCCAAACATAAAACTTAGGATTTTAGTAAAACTCAATTTCATGAATGAAATACAGAAAATGCAAAATACAGGGACATAATAAATGTTTCAGGTGCCTCTAAGTAGCACCCGTCAACAAATATGATTTATTGCAGATGGATCAGCCATTGACAATGTATCCTTTATTAATATATTCAGATTTCAACCAACATTTAGTTCTTGACGTGAGCCAACCAGTGTGTGGCATGATTGTGATTTTAAAGATAACTGAGTTTTACTCTCTATACAAGAAGTGACGGCTTCTGTAAATTCTGCAATACGTTTTATCCGATTGGCTTATATCATTAGGAAGGGGAAGATTAATTTGATCAAAACTATTTAATTATAAAGGCGAATTTGTGGACCAGAACCAGTAGTTTCTTCCTTCCTATCTCCTCCCACAGCATCAGGTCCTGGGTTTGATTCTGGGATTGGACCTTTCTGTGATGAGCTTGCATGTACGCAATGTGGCTGCAGGGTTTTCTCTTCAGGTACCGGTACATCTTGTTAGGTTAATCAGTGACTCTTAATAAGCCTTAGGTGTGAATATATGAGTGCGTAATTGTCTGTCTCTTACTGTTAGCCCTGTGTTGGACTGGTGAACTGCTCAGACTGCACCGTGCCTTCAGCCCACTGTCAGCTGGGATTGGCTTCAGCTCCTACACTGGATGAGGTCTATTTAAAAGCGAGATGGATGAATATGTGAATGGATAGATGGACCCCCCACCCCCCCCCACAATGTGCATTCAGGCAGGTAGTACAGATAAATGTGGTTCTGGTGCTTTTCATACCGAGAAATGGGCCATAAGGACAGCAACAGTGCTAATATCACTTTTCCTGATTCATCATACTTGAAATGGGCACTGAAATCATCTGGAAAGTTAACACCGTTGATGGAGCCCCTGACCATATGGCAGTGGCTGCTGCATCATCAAGCCCCAACACGGTGTCAAACTGTAATGAAAAAGCTGTTGCTTTCACCATGTGGAATTTAAAACCTTCACAATATATTCAATCAATTGTGCATGTTGCTGTGACACTGAAAGCTACAAACTGCTAATACTTTCCTATTTTACTGGAATAAAAACAAACAAAATCCTCTATATATCGAATAAATCATAACAAAGTGGGCTGTTTCAGAAACTATTATAACAGATTTTCTCAGATTTATTCAGTTTGGCAAACACACAGAAACAGACTGACATGTACACAACGTGGCCACTTTGCGTGTTGGGCGTTTTTGATTAAGCACACAGTGGAATGCAAGAGCAAAAATGCAGCGCATGCTCGTATAATGCTACAGTGTGGTGGGAGATTTGGATTGGATTTAAACCACGGATATGTCACGGTGATTTATTTCCCCTTTTCCAGCTGTTAAACTAAATCCAATGGACACTTTCACGCTGTCCAATAAAACCTCACTCTTGTACTTCTGACCACTGAGCGACCACAGTGGAGCAGTTTTAGATTTAGTGGTTTTCTTTGGGGCACCTCAGCAGTACAGGGGCATTTTGTATTTTATATGGCACAAAGAGAACATAATCTTAATCGCAGTGGTGCTTTAGATTGTTCCCTTACACCGGGGGATAGACTCTTTGAAGAAATTCATCTCGGGACATTGGAATGTAATGACTGAAACTAGATTGCTTTGTGTCTGGCATATCAATGGCGTCGCACTGCATACATTCATAGGCACACATACATCAAAGAGCATTTCGGCAAATTGTTCTGAGAGCTTGTCAGACCTGGTAAGTCAGGATTTTTACTACCTGAACATGAGTTGTGTGTATACAACCAAGCTATCTATGTATCGGAAATAAGCAAATGTGATTTAGGTCGGCAGAGAAAAATAAAAGGGGCAGTATTAGGACCATGTACTTTAAAGGTACAATTTTACAACTGCTGTAATGCTTCAAGTTCTGCTCCTATCAGGTGTGTTATTAATATTTGATATGCATGAGCCTAACTTCTGCGCAGTGGAGCATGCTGGTCTTCCTGATGATATTTGTTCAAACTCAGTTGAAGATATCCTTACATGCAAATTACATGTGTTCTATAATTTCTGGGCTGAAGCCCATTTAAAATGTTATCATTTCAACTTTTTAGATGTCATATTCTTTTGTCGTCATTCACCTACAGTGGTGTGCGAGAGTCAGGGCACCCCTTTAAAAACAGCAAATTTTATATATTGAAAAAAATATTTTCATATTTATGGTCTCCATGGTATATGGGGGGAAAAAAGACATTATCAGGAAACTTTCATGCATAGTGACATTTTATTTTATAAATTGAACACAATTAAAAAAAAAACAAAAACAAAACAACGGCATCACTTTGACATGTGCAAAATCCAGGGCACCCTACAGCATCAGTAGCTTCGGTACTTAGTAACACCCCCTCTGGCAACTATCAAAGCTTGTTTATGCTTTTTATAGCCAACTACAAGTCTCTGGATTCTATTATTTGTGATTTCCCCCCATTATTTCTGGCAAAAGGCTTCCAGTTCTGCAATATTCTTGGGTCGTCTTGCATGCACAGCTCTTTTAAGATTTACCCACATATTTTCAATTATGTTTACAGCTGGAGACTGTGAAGGCCATTCCAAAACCTTCAGCTTGCGTTTCTTGAGGTAGTCCATGGTGGACTTTGAGGTATGTTTAGATCACTATCCTGTTGTAGAAGCCATCCTCTTTTCAGCTTCAGCTTTTATTCTTTACAGATGTTGTGATATTTGCCTCCAGAATATGCTGCTATTTAATGGAATCCATTCTTCAAACTTCAATCCTCATTATGCTTTTTAATATTTTACGTTGCATTTTGAGAGCCTGTAACGTCTTCATTTGCTTGCTTTGTGAAACAAGGTTTTGATAGTTCTTCTGAGTGGCTGAAAAGCTTTCACAACATGTCGTGTGCTAGCAAATGGATGTATTTATCAAAACAACCTCACACATCCGGAATAGCTTTGTTTGTTACATTAGGAAAAAACCTGTGGGAATCAAACTTTTAACCTTGCTCGAGTCATACAGCGTAAATGCTGTCCTCTCTACTTTTTTTCTGCTGTTATGTTCATTTGAGCTGAGGACCTTGATTAAACTAAAGTGCCTTTCCTAACTCTATTAAAATACTTGAAACCTTTTCTAGCTGACATACTGCAGTCAGGGTGTGCTCATAGGGCAGCGAGGCTCAGTTGGTAGTGGTCGTCTTCCAATCAGGAGGTTGCAGTTTCAATTCCCATCTCCAACTATCCAAACCAAGTTTCTCCCAATGGATTGATAGTGCCTTGCGTGGCCGCAGCCTGCAATGTGTTTAACTATGTAAAGCACTTTGTGAGTGCTCACGCAGTTGAAAAGTGCTATATAATTGAGGTCCATTTACCAATTTTTCGACACGCGGGGATGTGTGGATGCAGCCTGACTGAAAATACAGGGGTTCATTAATTATCTCACTATTAAGTTTCCTTATCTGTACTTTGTGAAAACAGATACCAAAAGAAAAAGGGCTATATTATAAACTGATGGTATCAAAGACTGCCTTTCAGTGATACTGCACGAACACATTTTTAAAAAAGTTTTTTAATTATCTGTTTTAACTATCACACAAAAATGTTGTATTAGATATGTGTTTGATATTTTTGATATCCAGTTAAAAAGAAAGATGGAATAAATCTGATCTTAGGTAATAGTATAATGTTTTTGAGGTATCTGGACATTTGAACTGAAAACAGCCTGTAATTATCCAGATTATATTTAATAAATCTAAAATATAGTTTGGAGTGGAATAAAGAACTCATCTGCTGTATTTTATTTAGTCAGATAGATTGGAACATAAACTCCTACTTAATGGATTTCCTGAGATCCAATGGCATTTCCAAAGATAATCCTAAAGATGCATTCATTTACATCAGATATAAATGACTGAGGATAATAAAGTTTTTTTCTGGTGGTAATGCTACTGTGCATGGAACCAGAAATAGAAGGCTGCTGCTCTCAGTGGACTTTGATGAGTGTCATTCATAGTATATTACAGGTAATCAAATTAAATCGCTTCACCACTCAATGTACAATTAAAGAAGTGAAATCAAACGGTGTGACAATGGAACAAGCGCTTGATTGAATTTGAACTTGTAATGTCTTTTGCTTGTAATTTTTTGTTAAGGTCTGTAATTGAAAGGAATAATACTGACATGATTTTGTCCTTGTAAGGAGCAAACTTTCATGACTGCTCAACTGAGATTTAGCGGAAAAGGCAGAAAGAATAGAACACTGTGTTCCATTAAAGTAGAGAAAATTGCTTCAAATGTAGCATAGCTGACATGTGGTGCAAACTCACTGATTAGAGAAAGAGAAAGAGAGTGCGGCTGCTCAGTCCTTTTCTTCCCTTTATTATAAATGACAAAGGAGACTTTGCCAACACGCTGGTGGGGACTAAAAATCAAGGGTGTTAAGTCTGTAAAGGCAATGGGTGTGATATGTCATTTTAACATTGGTGCAAGTTTATTAAGCAGTGATAGCTTTTTGATCGCCCTCATGCCCCGTCCCGCAAAAGCAGAAACTACTGCACTTAAAATTTAAAACATTCAGTCAGAAATTTGGCTTTTCTGAGTGATATAAGATTTTGACTGGACTAAATAGCCTAGAACCATAACATAATGCTTTCCACAATGCACTGTGGTGGAATTTACTAGGTTGTTTCATTGGGCCAAACAACTGCTGACTGATTTCCTATGAGATTAGTTGATCATTAAGCAGTAGGCGGCTCCTGGCATTGGATTCAAATGGCCCAAATAATACAGTTTTCACTTTTTTAGACCAAGCTACTCTGGCTGAAATTGACTTTCGACTGCGTGACACTTCTTGCTGCATCATTTCATATGATTTTCCTCTCTGTCTGCACATAGATTAAGAGAAGTATCTATTGTTTTTTTTTTTTTTTTTTATTAGTTGTATTTGTCCCCAAATGTATCCACAGGCTAGTCAACGAAAAAATAATTGGAAATAAATTAGCATACCAACAAAACAAAAAGAGATTTTTTTTTTTTTTCACACACGTTTCTTTTGTACATTCTGAACCAAGCAGAAGATAGCCACAGGTGCATTAGACATTGAGATGTCTGGCTTTCGTCCCTGGGATTTATCTCGGTGGCAAGGACGAGGAGGAACGGACATACACGCAGTGGATGATTGGCACAGCGAGTGACAATTAAACTGTAGCTGTTAAGCAAAAGAGAGGATTTGGATCATGAGAGATGTCCGCTAATGTCCTCGTGTGTGTCGGTCCCGCCTCGATCCGCGGTGCCCCTCCAGGCTTAAACGGGCAAGCTTCGCCTCCACCCGCGCCGTCTGTGGAAGGCAATTACACTATCACATCTCGCGTCTGCTGTATTTTACTGCTATCTTTTAATTGGAGGAAGGGAGGGGAGTCATTTTATACCGAGGATGAAGAGAATAGTGCTCTACCTGCCTTCGGCCTGCTAAGAATAGAGGCAGAGTAGAATAAGAATCCCAGCCACCTCTGTAATGTGATTTCACCTCCAGGCCATATTTTTAATAGCTGTGGATAGCTTTTCCATTGAGCTTACTTTCATTTCACTGGTATGATGCTTCTTTTGTGCAGGCTTTGCACAATGGGGATGTGAGATTTTTCAGCTTTGTCATTAATCGTCCTGTATTTAAAAAAAACAAAACAAAAAAAAAAGCTGCCGTTGCATTTCTGCAGGCAGGGACTTAATTATATCTTTAAAAAAGTTACCACCCAGATGATTTTTTTTCTTTTAAATCAACAGAGGCTTAAATATTAGTAAAGAACAATATATTGCAATTACAGACAAAGTGTCCTTTTTTTTCTGACCTTTGCTCGTAGATGAAAAAAAATTCACAGAATTAACTGCAAATCATATTCA
Source organism: Parablennius parvicornis (assembly GCA_900302745.1). NCBI lineage: Eukaryota > Metazoa > Chordata > Actinopteri > Blenniiformes > Blenniidae > Parablennius > Parablennius parvicornis. The sequence goes on along the minus strand of OMNM01033889.1, from coordinate 61,622 downwards.
ATTTGATTGCACTGCCAAATGACATGGTAAATTATGCATAACTTTTTAATTGGCTGGTGGATGGTGGTTATGAGGTTTCTTTGGAGGATGTGTGATGTGAGAGGTGAGGTCGTGTTGTGTCTTGCAGCGGCAGTGCTGGATGGAGTCCAGAGGTCATGCAGCTGAACAGTGGAGGTCTTCCTACCTGCTGTGCTGCCTCTCCCCTTTACACCCACTTCACTGCCCTCCCCACCATCACCCACTCACCCTGTGCAGCCTCTTCTAGCAGTCACTTTACCCTCAGGGCAGCACGCAGGACATTTACCACATGTTCATGCAACTCTGATTCTCTTTCTGTATAAATAGTCTTATTATAGTTGACCTTTTTACATTGAAGGTGTTCCGGAAAGGACACCTTTTCCACCTCAATCAGTTATCAAATGCTTGAGGCCGGGCTGTTTCAGCCTAACTGTGGCCATCTTTCCATTCCTTAAATTCAAAAAAACTGTTTCTGTCCAATGCAAGAGGATTAATTTCCTGGTCTGTTCACACTTGGCATGTTTGCTTCAATTAAAACCAACTCTGTTGCGATTGCTCTGTTAACATGCTTCATTTGCAGAAATATGAACGTCGCCATCCAAGCCCTGGCATGTGCAGAGCAAGTAGACTGAGACCCCCTGTGGAGTGAAGTTGGTTGCAGTTTGATTAAAGTGTTAAAACTGCCTGTTGAACCAAAACGTACAATGTCATAGCTGTCAGATCGACTCCCTACTGCCATTTCTTCATACAAGTGCTTTGTTATTGCCAATGTTCCTTTAAGCTATAAAATGAACATGTTGGATAGAATGAAATCAAAGATGGGTGCTCAAACTGGATCATGAAAGTGCACTATATGTGTAAACACAAATGCTACAATTGAACACCAAATAGAACTATCATTTTATGCCTGTCAGATGTTTTAAAACCACTGATTATATCATGAAACATGTGGAGTTGACACGTAACACTAGGCAGGGGGAGGATGTTCCAATGGGAAGCTTCATCAATACACAACACGATTAAGCCACTGACATTTCAGACCCATGGTTGGGTGGGGCCTTCGATTATAACTTCCACAAACTTAAATCAGATAGGATCAATGGGCCAGGAGGAGGAAACTAAAGGTGGAGGTTTCACAAAGGTATCTTTGTCATGTTGATTCTTTTTAAAGAAACCCTAATGCGATTGCACTGGTTGTAAAGCCTAAGACTATTTGAAAGCTGATATCAGGTGACTTTCATCAAACTGCTGCAGGTCAGTGAAAACCTAAAGCAAAAACATTCAAATGGACTAAAGGCTGGATATAGTGTGTCATAACCGCCATGACTTTACAGCAAATCATCTGTGTCGCTGTTTGTATATGGTACATGGGAGGTTTTTGCAGTGTTGTTTCTGCTATTGGTCAGTTTTCATCTGGTATAATTTTAATTTAGTTTTAAAAATGTGTTTGTATGGTGAATTCTGATGAAAAAAAAAATGTTTCCATCCAGTCAATGTTGAACCTCCATGTTGCCTCTCAGGTGTCCACTCTCAAATGTGTCTCCTGCTTGTGTTCACCTGCTTGTAGATTACAACTGCATCGCCCTCAGTCTTATCAAGCATTGTTGTCCTTTGTTCCAGGTTCCAGAGTTTGCTAGCTTGCCCGTGCTTCTTGTTTTAGGAAATTAGTTTTCTCGATTACCTTCTCAGATTGAAGAGATTGAAACCTGTTGCCCTCACCGGTTTGTTCATTTGTAAATTTTTATGTCAGTGCTGCACTCAGAGATAAACTGCATTTGAGCTCAATTGGAAATAGACAGCATTTGTCTTTTAAATTCTGTCAGCCTGCTTGTTTGCTGTTCCCCAGGGTTCAGATGGCAGAGGTCAAACTATTATTACATAGGGACGAAACAAACAACTCAATAACAACACGGCTTTATTGGACCAAATCTGGCATGTGTGAACTCATGCGGTCTATTCTTCCAGATTCATTGATTCTTGTTAGTTTTAAGGTAGCGGGAGTTGGAATCTATTTCCCCTATGGCTCAGAAATGTCAGTATAGCCTAACTGTGCTGTGTATCATTATCAGCTCCCATCAGGTGATCATTCCCACCGACTGTTAGAAAATATTAAGTCAACTACTGTATGGGAGCATATTCCTATTCAGGTCAAAATTGTTTTTAGGTACAATCTAGAAGGTCATCATTTATGTTATGATCATGATTTTTTTTCCTGCTTATTTCTAAATCTTTCACAATTATTAGCCAATTTATTCTTTCACATTATTAACGCTTATGATGTACCAGTATTTAATCTATTGATGATGCACTGAAGCTATGATATTTACAGAAGACATTAAAAAAGACATGATACACTGGAATTGCTGCTACTTTTGTAGGATTTGAACAGATAAAGACATAATATAGCACTTCTGTTTTTCACACTGATTTGTGAAAAACTTTGTTTTTGAAAAGCATCTCCTATAATTTGAAACTAACGTATCAATGAAATAATGAGCCACATACAGTTCCCCTATACAGCATATGAGTGAAAATAGACACATTGAGCACAAATAACAGCATACAGTTTGGGACATCAGTACTCAAGTGAGAAATATATCTGATTTAGACAACATCTTAAGCTTCGATTATGAGCTTCTTTTGTCTGAAAAAAATAATAAAATTACATGTATTTTGTGTACATGTGTACAAGTGTACATGTATTTTTTTTTTTTTTTTATACCATAGTAAGTGGAGAAGTGGGCATTTGCTTGATTTTTGCCTTCTTTAAAAGCAACCCAGAAACACCAACTTCTGGAAACAGTAAATCCATCCATCCATAGTATTTACTCATTGTCATATCATTTTGGTATAATATATGAACAACATTTGTCTCGTCGTGTTCCTCCCAACTCTGCCTCTGATTGGCTCATCATCTCTCGTGCTGCACGGTGGACATCCTAGCCAAGTAGAGACCGAGTAAGGTGGCTCAAGGCTTCATCATCCTCGGGGAAAAATAGGGAGTCTGGTTCATAGACACAGTACTGCTGAGTGGTGCATCACTTGGCATTTAGATGTAGGTGTATGAAATGTTACTGAAAAAAAATTAATATATTACTTATACCCTGGACTACATCACTGCTTATTGTGCACAATGCTCCAGGCTTTTGAGGTGAAAGACTTTGTGTTCCTATAATAGAGAAGTGTCCCCTTGAAGTCAGAAAACAAAGCTCTCACCTGCTGCCTCGAGAACTCACCCGGTGAACTCCCTGTGAGAGAATCAGTGTATGTATCCGATAAGACTTGGTAAACCAGTGCAACAGATAATCATAATGTATGCCAGGTGTTCTGAATACCATCTAAAGTCCAGCATCTGCTATGTATCTATATGAATTTTACTCCACAAGTATGTGGATACATAGGTTGAAAATGCTTGCTACTTGTTTCCTTGGCTAAATGGAAGTGCTTGCTTATCTGAAGATGTTTCTATAATCTCTAAGCAAGAAGTGATATCTTCAATTAGTTGTGAAGTGTGTATCTTTGAAGGCCATTCTGTCGTACATAATCAGGGCTAATTGAATTGTATAAAAAAAAAGGAGGGCTGTTTCTTTAGATAAGACTAAAGTAAATTAGGTTTTGTCCAGCAAGCTTGCAGACAGAAAGTGTAATTCAGGCCGATAACACGTGACTTATCGATGAGGAATCCTGATTAAAGTTACTGATCACTGAAACGACATAATTACTTACTGACTACCAATTGACACCTTTTGCATGTATGTATTTCACACAAATCAAGCTACAACAAACCGCTTTAATTGCAAATAGGCAATTTACAACATGTTTGGGTGTGTTTTGTAAAAGTATCTCTCACTGTCATTAAGTCATTATAATGAGGAATCTTTCATAGGTTTACTCCTGTTGTTGTGGAGCCACTTCAGACAGTCAGAACACATATAATTATAGAACAAAAACATCTAATATTATGACATTGCAACAGCATCTTAAATTGTGTAAGGCAACATTGGAAACCTAAATTACAGTCTTGTAAAATTCACAAATCTATATGTATATACAGCCAAAGTATTTATTTCTGTACGATCGCATCACTTCACAATTAATTTAATATGCAAAGGAGATGAATAAATGATGGAGTTAAAAGAACAGAATCGGAATCTGTAAGTGCAGCTACAATAGTTGCTTGCACAGGAAACTCTATACTACTGAAATGTATTCATTGGTCTATATTGTCTGAAAGATAAAATCAATAGATTGCTTTTAATTCTGTTTTAGTTAATAGCTTTATTACATTGCACAGTTTCATAGATCACAGATCCATTATAATGTATTCAACCTGCAACACCATGTTGCCTGTATATTGAAACAGAGTCAAAAACAGAGCAAAAGTCTGTTTCTTTGGGGAAACAAAAAAAAAAAGGACTGGAAAATGAAACACTGTCTGTGGTGCTGAAGCACAGGACCTCTTTTGAATGTAAATCTTGTGTAAGGAAGTCTGTAGTGTTTGTTTACTCTGTGAAAATAATCTTCAAAATTGGACCCATTTTTAATCCTGCCTCGCTTACCCTGCGAATACGATGTCATTACTCGTACAGTTCCCAACCTTACCCTCATTTTTCTGTACCTGGTGACTCATTCTAGTCTGGTTTATGCTGTTTTGAAGCCCGAGCTTTGAACCTTAAATCCGTTGATGCTCACTGTACTAATGAGTCTTTTAAAAGCCGACACATGGCCTTCCCACCTCGCCGACTGCTGCATAAACGGTGAACACGACGGATGTTGTGCCAAGGTGGAACTGTTGCTACATTACCACCTGCCAGCAACAGGGCTTCCGCTAGCTCTCTTAAGGCAGTGCATGATGGGAAGGCCATCTGATGGTTTTGGAAGATTTTATACTACACCCACTTCTGGAACAAACTCTTAAATGGACAACCACTTGAGGAGACGCAGTTGTAAGAATGCGTCTTTATTGCAGAGTGGCCCTCCAAGAATCCACTTTGTCTCTCCATTGTGGAATGAAGTGATTATGGAATTTGGCCAATCCGCTCCTAAAAATGACAATAAGGTCTTTTGTAGGCTCACATTTATTTCTGTCTACCAAGTCTCAGCACTGAGCTAAAAGTCCTGGTTTGGATTTTGCTCAATGTTTTATTGACATGCTGGCTCTATAAAATTTGGGTGCTTTTTGTTCTCAGATATGCCAGCGGATAATGGACTTAGATTATTTCCAAGGCTGGTGCTATCATCTTAGATCTAAAAGGGAGTGATATCCTTAATGCAGCAAGCATCAAGATTGCACTGTGGCAACTCTGAGGACAGATTGCGAGGAAGCCGAGAGAGTGGGTGCAGGTTTGTGGCTGTGCGGAGCAGTGATTAACGCTGATGCACACAGGGAGGCTGGAATAAAAAAAATAAAATGTTTTGCCCAAAGCAGCCTCTGAGATTCAGCTAGCCTGCAGCCACACCCACAAGGCAGCAGAGCACTTCTTTCGATATACCCAGAGGACTCGCCCAGAGGTGTGACAACCTCATTCTTTATGGGTGCTGCTGCGTCGTGACTTTGTGTACAACTGTTGGTTTTCCTCAGGAGGAAGTTATCCAGCAGGATAAAGGAAACATTGTCACTGTACATCAATACCATCATATCCTCTGACATAGTTCAGTGAGGCATTTTGAAATGCGTCACTAAAAAATCTATCTGAAAGGCTGTATTATTGTACAGGTCCAGGGGCCACTAAGATCTTGGCTCATTCATATTAATCTGGCTTTCTTCTTAAACTGTGGTAACAGTTCAGTAAAAAAGACTTTTGCTTTTTTGACTCTTTTTCTCATTGATATTGCATTAAATTCTTGGGTTTTCTTGTCTTGTGTCTTTTATCAATGTATTTCATCCTTGTGAGTGAGTGTTCTATGTGAGAAATGGAAAGATACACGAAAATATGTACAAGAGTTCAGTTGGCACTTTCAGTTTTTGAATTATAACACAATGTTTGCCCTTGAAGGTTTTTGTTCCAACACACTAGAGTTTGCAATCAACCGATGGATGCAATATTAAAGTGTGAAACCTTTGCTTTAATTCAAGTGGGTTTTCATCTGTGTTGAAAAGCGAATGGAGTAGATACAACTCTTTTTACACATCGATGAGTAGCAAGTGAACATTTGGCTACTGAGTGCTCGTTGTGTGGCTTTGTTTTCACTCAGTTCAAGCACAGTAGAGCTTGCATGTGTTTCAGAGCTGATTCAGTTTGAGGTTAGGCTGAGTCGTGAGGATGACAGTGAAACAGGATGGCTTTGCACATGAAACAATAACAATGACAAGTATCTGTTAGTTGGGGGATATTCCTGCAATGGCATGCTGAGAAATCAAAACACAAAAGTTTAAACTAAGGCCCCGTTTACGCAACAACCTTTTCAAAGGAACACATAAAAGCTTTATTGTGTTTTGGGGTCCGTTTACATGACAATGGTGCTCGGAGCCATTGGGAATGCAACTTTTGGAAGGTACCTGCAAGGAGGAACTTTTCGAAAACGCTGTGACTCTCGCTGTAACTATAACGACAAAAACACAACTTTTCGGAAATGCTTCTAAAGCGCATGCACACGCACACCACAGCTGTTGTAAATTGTTCTTCTGCATATGCGCGAGAAGATGGAGGATAACGATGTGTGTGGTGTTATTACAAATATAAACAACAGCACCCACTTGTGTCCTTATATGGTAACTACATTGTTTTCAGCGGTTCTGCCTTTTCTGTGTAAATGGACCTCATCTTTAAAATGCTGCATGAATTCAGTTTATGCAACAATGTCCAGATCAAAGTTATGGACATTAGGAAGTTCAGGAAAAGCTTAAAAACCAAAGTTCGACTCTTCACATCTCAAACAAGTTGCTGGTTCTGTTTTGGCAGTGCATATATTGCTGCCAAAGAAGCAGACACGCTGGCATTTATTGATAAATTCAAAGGTGATGGAAGCAGCAGGCCTGATGCATATGTATGCAGGAGTAATTTATATGCTGAGGAGTCAGGCAACCTAATCTGCAAAAAAGTAACTGAAAGAAATGCCGCTCACCAAATTGGACAACAGCCATCATTAATTTCTGGCAAAGGAAACCAAAAGAGCTTTTCAAGATGGTATCGTTATGCTTGAGTGGCTGAGTCAGTCACAATCAAAAATAAGAAGCTGAACCAAACTGCAGTGATCCTCTAGGAGAAGCAAAGCATGTGTTGATGCCAGTATATTGAATATTTAATGTAAGGAGGTTTAGGATTGAATTAGATTTTAGGTCATTTCCTTTCAATTAAATAGAAGCCAATTGGGAGCAAACTGGGCAGCAGTCCAAATACGTATGAACTGGAGGGTTAATATACTGTCCCAAAACCGAGGGACTACTGTCACTTTCTACAAAAGAATCCAGTGGCAAGGATTGATTACTGCTCTGCTGATTCCTGTGGGCCTGCTGGGCTTTGCTAATGCCTTCAGATGTGGGGTGCATTTTAAATTTGTCAATAGACACCTGAGGCAACATATCTCTGAACCAAATTAGAGGCAAATTACTCAGTTTGTGAACAATAATGTGAAATTTGAAAGGCTTTCATAAGTAGTTCTTGACATTGATTCACATTTGGACTCTTTCTTAAGAGCTCTTTTTTTTTTTTCTATTTGACGTTTTTTTGATCTAATGTGTCTTGATGTGGCTTTAACAGCTGGTTTAGATCAGATAGTACTACATCAGCTGAAAGATTTACTGAAAGAGCATTGTGCAGTACAGAAGTTCAAGGATTGGTCCAGCAGTAAAAGGAAGGTTTTTTTCACCAAAAAATATATCTTTATTCCACACCTATATAATAAAATAGGTGAGGGAAGTCGCTTTTTTTGGAATCTTTCTTTTTCACCACTATCAGGTCATAATTACAGATGGCCAAGATTAAATAAAATCACTTGAATAACAGCAGTTTCTTCTCATTGAACTACACAGGTGCATTTTGGCATCTTCAGAGTTCTGAAGTGCTGCTTATCAAAGCTAAACAAAACAGCGAGTTGCATGAAAGATAAGAAGAATCATCAAGAACAAGTACACAGAAAAAAAAAAACAAACTGCCGAAGAAGTGTGTTTACTATACCATCCTCATTATTCCTATGTCTTTCTTTTTGCATCCTCATAAGCTTAGCTGACCTTCAGGTAATACTAATCATTTGTAGCCAATTACTGGTTTATCTGAGTAAACACAGTTTTTGTATTTTCATTGTGCAATCCAAACATTAATCATCACACACAAGTGAGGAGTTGTAATGAGGTAGATAACAATAATTAAAGTTTGAATATGGACTGGTGGGCTGCACTAGAAAGTACTCTCCCAGAATTGGTAATTGTCTGAGGTGATGTTTCCCAAACAGAAAAGGGCATCTTGAGCTTTCAATATGACTCCGTCGAGTATTTTTATGAAAGTTCGGATGAGATCTAATCTCCATAAAGCTGAAGGGAGCGACAGATCTGGGTGATAATTCTCTCTAAGTACATTATCACGATCACAGTTGTGCTGTCATTGTGTTCATAATGCCATCATAAGAATATCAGTGGTCTTCTGGTGTTTTGCATTCCATTTGCTGAATACAGTGGCTTTACCAGTTTAAAAAGTTAAATAGTTATTACAAAAAACAAGATTATTTTTGTCAAAGTTGGCACGTAATCTCTGACTAAGAAGCGGTCTCAAAACTAGTTTAAACGTAACATATTAAGACATTTGTTTGTTTTTTTTTGCTGGGATATCTTTAGGCTGGAGTAGCTTGTTATTAAATTACCACAGCTCATTTATTAAAACTACCTTCTATCCTGCAGTCATACCCAAACTGATTTAGTTTGTTTTTTTTTTTTGTTTTTTTTTTTTTGGTCTTAAGGAACAAAAAAAACCTCTGCTGTGTATTTTTCTGCAAACTGCAGAAAGGTTGAGTGTTAATATTTAGAGGCTGTTAATGAACATTTATGTATTTGATGCCACTGACTGGTGCAGAAGTGACCTTGTAATGGCCATAGTATTTATAAGGGTAACCACTGGGGAAAATCAGGTGATGGAGTGTGAAGGCTGAGAAAGTTAGTATTAAGAGAGTGTTTTGGATGGATGGACACCAACAGATAAGACTGCTGCTTAAGTTCCCCTGAAAAGCACATGTATTCCTTTTCCCAATATGCTTTTCCCAAACCTCACAATGTAATTTGATTGGGTAAACTCAAACACTGTGCATCTGTGGAACAGCAATAATGATTCAGAGTGTCCATGTATTAATGATGAAGGTTATTGATTTGGCACGTCAATCACTGTTGGTCATTTAGCATATGAGGCCACACAGAGGTGTAGTGGTTAGTTACTCTCGCCACACAGGAAGAACACCCCTGTTTGCTTATAGGCTCAAAGGCAGTAGTTTCAAACTTAAGGCCTGTGGTCCAAAACCAGCCCACAAGAGGCTCTGATCCAAACCATCAAGCAAATGGTAAAAAGTTCAAAGAAAATAGACTTTTTTCAACAAATTCCATAACAGAAGCAGACACAACACAACACTGAGACCTGAGCGGAGATATCGGCATGAAAGCGAGCTCCCTCGTTGGTAAAAGTTATGTTGTCATCCGAGGGTGAGTTTGAAGAAAACATGCTTAATGCAACAGTTTTTTTGGGACATTACATGGTATTTTTTGCCACAAGGTATTCTTAAAATTGGTTATATGTTAAGATTGCAGTCATTTTCTGTAATAATTGTTTGGTTTTGTGAAAATATAAACATTTTCATCACATAGATTAAAAAGGTTATTATGTCAATATTTTACCTTCCCAGCCCGCTCAAGATGAAATTGAACTGAATGTGAACTAAAATGTGTTTGACATCCATGCTCCTCCTCTCCTTGTGCATGTTGTGTGTTTTTGTTTCTTGGGGGGTATTCCAATGCCTTTCCACACTACAAAGACATGCATGCAATTGTAATTGGTGGCTCATGAGTCTTCACCTTAGTGTGTTTGTCTTTCTCCCTCCAATCGACTGGTGACATGGTACTGGGTTTTTACCTTTTGTTAGCTGAGATACACTGCAGCCCTATTCTTTTTTTTCTTGACAATTAAACAATCTATCATTCAGTTATACATCTTCAACACAAATTTAACCAAATCAAGGTTGCAGAGAACCTGCAGCTAACTCAAATGCATGTATTTCTGGAGCTCCTGTGGTGGTGCAAGCTAGAGTACCACAAACACAAACTCCACATTGAAAAGTCTCCTACTGGACCTTCCAATAATCTTGCTGCGTCATGTAACATAATCACATTTTACATTAACAATGCAAACATTTATTTTATTGTATTTTTTTCTGAAATTGGCTTGTTCATGTTAATCCATCATCTACACTGCTTCTTCCGAAAGACAGACAAGCACACACACATTTAGGCATATTTTATTAAAAACACTTCTCTGTTTGACCCATCATTTTAACTTCACTAACATGATTATTTTTGATTTGTTTGATTGAAATTGAATACAGAAAGCCGAAGCAACTTTTTCTACAATTTCCCTTTGATTCCTCTCCACATTTCATCTGATCTCATTCAAAAGAAAAGGCTGTATTTGCTGCTTTCACTGAAGCAGTGGTTTAACATAAACTTCAGCGATCACAACACATGAATTAATTGAATGTTTATACGAAAACAACCAGTTGTCTGAGACGATGCTCCTCCGCTGTCTCTATTAAGGCTGTGCCAGTGGTTTGTAAAGCTTGTGCCAAAAATGCAAACTGGTCCCTGTTTTGGAAAAAGTTTAATGATGCTTTGGTGAAAGAATTGCCTTTCTTTTCTGTAAGATATATTTACGCACATTCACATCACTGTGAATTCCCAAACCCCTTCCATCCACTATATTGTAGTTATTATTGTTTCACTTATAACACTCTCCTCCAGCATACAGAAGTGATCTTAGAATTCCATTTTTCTTTTTCAAAATTTAAAACTACTCTGTTAACTGTGGTACCTAAACAATCCGACTTTGTGAGGTTTATAGATGTGTTACACATTGGAGGCAAATGCATTTTTCACCTTCTCGGTTTCGAATGAAACAAGCAGTGGTTTTTGTTTTCACATCACACCAGTGGGGGACAGGAGAACTTTTGCCAAGTTACAGAGTAGTCCAGATGGGAAGGCATTACCAGATGGGTGTTTGCAGTGGAGAGGAACGGTTAGGTTATGTGTTACAAACAAAAAAAGCAGTTTTGTAGAGATTTGACTCGGGTGGAGTGGACCGTAGCTGAAAAGTATTTTCTGTTTGCCTTGACTTTTATTTATTTCATAAATCCATTGTGGTGTTTTTTCAATATATATGTATATTTTTTTAGTTAAACCTTTACCTCACCGGGCCCCTCAGTAGGTCAGAGAATCGTATTGAATTAGCTTGCACAGACGCTCCAGATGTTTTGAGACAGATGGGCCGACTTGTATCTCACGTGGGAGGTGATCTGCAATCCTACAGTGAAAAACACAACTGATACCAACATTGTGTTCATGGCACTGCCGTTCAATCTCTTCTCACACTGTCTGCTATTTGCTGTGCCGTCGTTAAAGATGAACAGGAATTTGATACACATGCTCTTGGCTTAATATTACACGGTGATCTAACAAACTCCTAAGCAGCACGTTAAGGTTCTTGTGGGTATCTCAAACTCATCGAGCAGCTGTCGGTCTGATGCATGACACAACAGATGGATGCTAGGTGGGTAAATATTTCCTTTAGAGTTTTTTTGTTGCCTGCGTTTTATTAGGTGAAGTCTCAGTGGGACAATTTTGGTGGGGGCAACATCACTTGATTAGACTCATTCATCAAGCTGGTATGAAGTGGCTGGGCATGATTACCAAATTGAGGGCTGTGTATTTTGTCTCAACACTTAACTTCACTTCTTCTTCGCATTTGACAGACCTGCTCAACCAAACTCATTGCTCATGCTGTGCAAAACTGTCCAAATGAGTCATTTAGCGATGTATTGAAGTCCCTTTAGCTCCTGAATAACATTCAAACTAATTTCTTGTTATGCAGCACAACAATTACTCTCTTATTGTCACTTCAGTTTCAGCACTTTAAGTTTTCTCGCAGGACTAGCACAGCTAGAGATTAACTAAAACATGCAGAATATATTAATTCTAGACCTCTATCATTCTATTACCATCCATCCCTCTGAGAATGCTCATAGCTAATTTGCCCTTGAAGCTATATTTTCCTTGTTAAAACTGGAGGGCTTTTCTTTCATCTCCGCCGTGCTGTGGTGCACATTCGGAGAATGCCTGATGCATGTGCAGTGAAAGGCCAAGCGGGGCTTTGTGAAAGACAAAATTAAATATGCACCTGCATTCGTACAAGGGGAAAACCTTATTTTATATCCCGCGGATCAGCTGCTGTGTTTAGCTGACATGTGCTGTCAGGTAGAGCAACATCCAGGTTGTTGTGCTGTGGTTTTCCAGTAAATACCGTTACAAAGGTTATCTCAATGAGCATGCCCCCAGACTGCTTACCTTTCACTCCTCCTTGTTAGGAGGATTATTAAAAAGTGAGTAATGCTGACAGAATCAAAGCCCTAGTAGTGAGACAAAAGTATTAGAAAACAAACCCGTGGAAAGTAACTGATTCAGTTCTATGAGTAAACTTGCAGCTTTATGGGAATATTCAGCACCCTAACACAGGCGTCAGCAAGCAGCCACATGTGGCTGTTTAGCACCTTCATAGTGGATTTCTGTATCTTTCACATTTCAGAGTTCAAGGTGGCAAATAAAACTCTTAAATCAAAGAATACTTCAAGAGCTTGTCTAGTAACTGGATGCTACCTGTCACTGCATATGATAAATGTCTTCAACTGCACCTCTCTGTGAAAAATCTTAGGTTAAAAGACAAAAAAATTAAAATAATAATAAAACCAGTAGAGTGTCTAAACATTGACGGATTGGTAGAAACAAGCTAAAGTCATTAAATATTGCCTAAAAAAAAAAAGGAAAAATATAAATAAAAAAATAAAAAATTGCTATAATGGCTGAAATAGCGCTCAAACTGCTGACTGAGTCAAAATGGTAGGAAACAATTTTTAATTGGAAATCCCAAATCTCTGTTTTAGTATGTGTAGCAGCCCTTTATAGACAGTTGCATAACATAAGAAGTGGAATATATTACACTTTCAAAATAGTAGACAAAGTTGACAAGCCCCAGATGTTGGAATGAGACAAATAATGAGTTTTGAAGAGATAAATATGAAAAATTGAGAAAGAGAAACATGAAAAGGTATGATTGTCCACCTGTAGTAAGTTACTACAATGGCACCAGGGATTATCATCGTCATAATTGAAGCCATGTCATGGTACTTCTTTTTAATGTCATTGATATCAACGTTTTGTCAGACACTCCAGATATTTCTTTTGCAGTGAGTGCTGCTGCTGTGATTAATCATGTAGTCTGAAACCAGAACATAAGGAGGAATGTGCAGGGATTCATGTGGCCTATTATTTGTTTCTAAGTGCCTAAAAACATGTTGACATTATACACTTGAGTGGGGGTATCTGTGTATGAGTGTTCTTGTTCTACTGTGCAATACTTGCAATGATGTCTACTTAATTGCACACTGACCTGTGGGGATTCATGCTGATATGGGAACAAAAAAAGTTATATAAATAGACAATATAAATGAAAATATAATCTTAAAATAATTGTGTCCCTCATTGATTTACGACACACAACTGTTGGTGGGTATTCTAATTATACAATTATACATTAATAATAATACTTTAACTTCAGAAAGCATGGCTGTAAACACAGTCACATCCTGTATATATTCGGCCCTCAGACAGTCTGAGCACCCTGTATCGTTAGGGATCTGAGAGCCGAAACTCAGGAGGGCGGCCACATCACAGGCCATAACGTATTCCCTGCTGCTTGTACTGCTGTGAGTCCACAGTTATGATGGAATACAAACTAAATGAGCATGCCAACTCTTTTATCAACCTCAAGCTTTGCTCACATGGAGGTGGCTGGATGGCAAGTCAACACAGTTACGAATTACATTTTAAAATTCTATATGTGTAAATCCAATGCTCCCTCTCCCTGGCGTGCCTATAATTCATGCCTCTGCAGTCCTTTAAGAATTAGCACCATGGAAATGTATTCTTACAGCTTGTGAATATAAACTGTAATAAACAGTATGTAGAAATTATGTGTTTGTGGATAGCTTGGATAATTGAAAAAAAAAAAAAAAATTTTCAGCATGTGAA